>JACYXH010000659.1:6897500-7072500 GCA_026745465.1 Lota lota
CACACGCAAACACACACAATGCGTTGTGTGTTTAAAAAATAATAATTCTCTCAGCTACTGTGGTCTGCTTGTCACCTTCTAATTGATGAAGTTACTTCCTAAAAGGTCAATTGTTAGTGTGATACTAGTAGTTTCTGAAAATAAAAACAACAATGGATAATTACATCTGTGTGCAATTTTACAGTAATGAGCTTCGATACAAAAGCTAAAGACAAAATATTTGTACATTCACACATTCACTAATAATATTGATGCTAGCTGACACATTGAATATACAAAATTCAAATAAAAACGTTTGAATTTGTACAAACATACATACATACATATATGCATCATACATAGCCTATATGCATACATGCATTATCCACATATCGTCTATCTGCTTACATGCATACATGCATATACTGTATGACTACAGATTGCCTTCATTACCTATATTTTCATTATTGTAAGCTTGTATAAGTGAACAGCTTCCTCAGTGATTATTGATTGGCTACCTGTACTTATTCAGTCCTACACTAATACATCCTCCAGTTTGCCTTATTCTTAGAACACCGGTGTCAATAATTACAGAGCCCTGGCCTAGCCTCTCGGGTGCAATGTGTCTGTTCTATCAGCAGAAATATCCCTGGATAATAAAAATAAAGCATGCAAACAATTAAATTAGATGAGTGGCCCTTTTTTATATGTAATTTTCACTCGAAGGAAATAATTATATTATGTATTGTATATTATATCGTCCAAGGAATTTGACAGTGAATATATTGGCGGTTTCAACGTTTTTTTTCTTCCCTTCCGCCACATGGCGCGTGTAAAAGAGAAAGATAGAGGAGATGTAGCAAGCGAGGTCAGTCAGGCCAGGACTAAGATGAAGGAGAACAACGTTGCCTCCTGTTTACTCCTAAACTCACAGATCTCCTAATTGGCATGCAAACGTGGTAGACATGAATCCTCACCTACAACAGGATTGCTTTGTTGTTTTTGTTCTCATCGCTATTCTTTCTTTTACCGTGCGCTTCTAATATGAGATGAAAGGGCTGGCCTACTGCTTGTGGATGGCTCAGGACGTTGTTTCTGTGCGTCCACTGCGTTCAGCTTAGTAATATGTGGTAACTGAAAAAACGGTGCAGTGGTAAAATGTCACAGAAATGTCAGAGCCTTGCGGGCCCAGATTAGAAGCCATTCGCAGGGTTCAGACGAGAGTCAATCGCTACTGTGGCGGCGGAGAGATCTATTGTTTTGATGTTCCTTCGCTTGGACGATGCCAGAATTAGATATGTAGTATGACTTTATCAGTCAACTTCAACGGTTGAACTTTTCTGGGGCAAAGCGAGTGTTCCTCAGTCTTACATCACACACGCATACATTCTCAAAATTGGTGCTTTACGAAATTGGACAAACGTATACACATTCGGATGACTTGCCATGGGTCCATGTATTTCTGGATTCTGTTACAACCAAGCATTCGGAAAGGTTGTAGTGTGCTGAACAATTGCGTTTAGATGTTTGGTGTTAGCATGTTTTGTGTTTGGTGTTTAGTGTTAGATTGGAAGTTATTGCTTAAAAGGAATGTAAGATGAGTCCCTTCGACACTCTTGTTTGGTTAGGTTAGGTTAGGATTCTGTTTTAGGGTTACGTTTTAGAGGGTTTTTTTAGGGTTTGGTTTTACGGTTAAAAATTAGGGTTTGATTTTAGGGTTATGATTGAGGGTTTGTTTTTATGGTTTGTTTTTAGGGTAAGGGTTAGAGTTTTAGAGTTTAAGGGTTTAGTCTCTGTAGCAATGTCCACTACTACACGCCACCTAGGTGGCTTTTCCCACTCCACCTAGGTGACTTTCCTCGGGCTCCTCCAAACCAATTGGACACAGGACGGTGATGTTGAAAATCCGGTTTATTGTAATGGTTGCATATAATGAGGCATGCAGCTGGTGCTCCATGCTACCATGCCGGAGAGCTCTTCCTGAGTGTGTGTGGTGGTGGCTGGCTTAACCTGTGCACACTGATTGCTCAATGCGCAACAGGTGTGCAGCCCCACCCAGGCCCAGAGTCCAATCAGTCTGACTCGGGCCAGGTGAGGCTGCTTAAACCAGCCACCATCCACACAAACTCCCACAGTCTCATTTAGTAAAAATTTCTAGGAGGGACACCATTCAGATAAGAATATGCAGACACTTATTTAGACTGAACAAAATCCTTGTCAAATTAATTTCTTTCTCAAGCTTGGTTTTCTTTTAGACTTTGGATACATGAACAGTAAATGGCACTATGAAAGTCAGCATTGCTCAGTGTTTTCTCTGTTCAGAAAACTCCTTCAGCCAATATTGACCAATTTTAATATAATTGTGATTGGCCAAGAATGAGTTTGTGCGACACTATTTCTTCCATTGTCCTCTACAGTCTACTAACCTGCCCCATGCTCTGGTATCTAAGCTCCGAGCTTGTGTTATTGTAGCTGCAGCTCTCCTGGTGTCGATGACTGGGTATGCCAATGAGCCCACTTAACTTTTCTCTTCCTGTAAGTCTTTTGTGTGAGCATGTGTGTGTGTGTGTGTGTGTGTGTGTGTGTGTGTGTGTGTGTGTGTGTGTGTGTGTGTGTGTGTGTGTGTGTGTGTGTCTGTGTGTGTGTGTGTGTGTCTGTCCACGCACAGTATACCAAGCAATGTTCTAGCATAGTAAGGGCAGCACTTTAATCACCACATACATGTGTTATGCACCAGGTTATGTGCTTTTCTTTTCGAGAAACCCCTGTACATGAATGAGGACCGAGCGAGTATCATAATGTTTCTGTCGCAGGTTGGGGGATAATGATGGACATATTAATAACACAGGCAGTGGGGTTTAGGTCCAGGTCAGCTGTGACTAAGGGGAACTTGAGTGACTATTGTACACTATTGATCTGAGAATAAACCTTGGTTATTATGGGGTTTTCAAAGTCTGATCCCTTTGATTTTGATTTGCAAATTAATGATAAATAATGTAACCGTGTTTCTTATTTTTTAAGCATCACCATTTTTATGTAGTGCATTTCTGTAAACCTGTAATGTTATTTTAATGCGTTCATAAAATTATTCCATATGAATAAAACAAACTGATGCTTATTTTCTGCAGAGAGAAATTCTAGTGGGCCTGGTATCTCTCAGCAGTAACAATGAAAGGTGTGTTGGCATTCAAGGTCTCTGCACCCCACCCTCACCCCACCCACCCAGCTACCCAGCCACCCTTGCCCTCACTGCATTCTCCTCTACTTCTCTCTGTAAAAAAAACCCACAAAAAGAACATTTATGTGGAACACTATCATTGTGTCATCCATTATCTGTGCCTCCCTCTCTCTCTCTATTTATCTCTCTCATTCAGGCACAGATTCACTCTCTACCACTCTGACACACACATACTCTCTCTCTCACTGTCTGTCAGCGGATAAAGAGATCCTTCAGGTGACGGCCATGGCCAGACATTCTGAAGGACCTTGTGGCTAACGGTCTCCTCAGAGCTCAGAGGCAGGTCAAGGTCTGCTCAGCACAAGGCCTGGGTCATTAATAAACTGCTGCAAGGCGCAGCGGTTGTCACAAACCTATGGCTAAATAAAGCGAAAGGTCAATCATCTGGTTACTAAGCAGCACATTTAGTAGTTCATTTCTGGTGACTTCTGGAAGCCTTAAGCTGTATTCAAGACTTGCCAATGAATTCCTATGACCGAATTTTGCAAACTGACCTTTGCTTTCTTCAAAGCGTTCCTTTGCAAAGATGATGTCCTTTCAACGGGATGCTCCGCACAAAATCTTCGCAATTTCCTTCCACAAATCGATTTTCACTATGTATAAGGACATCAAGTATTCGACAAGTTGAGTGAACATTTTTACATCGGTAGTTCAGTAACTCTGGAAGATTTGAAGTTCTTCAAAACATTGGTGTATTGAAGACCGCTCTAAATGCATCTTTGTGTCGTTATTGCTGTAATAGGTAAGCAATAGTTGAAGCGATTTTGTTTGTTCAATTTCTTCTCAGTTCTTCTGCTTTTTCGGGACGTTTATTCGATACGTGCCTGAGGTAAAGGGACCTTTGTTACTCTTTCAGCATTTTTAGCTGAGCTTTTCTGTTACAAAGTTTATTCAAACTGTGACTCCAGGAGTGACAGGAGAACGTTTTAATAAGGACATTGCTGGCTTACAATGAAAAACATATTCCCTTGCCAGGAACCACACATTTGATTTTCTTTTTTTTTTGCTGTTGCTGTTGCTGTTGCTGTTGCTATTGTTGACCTATGATGACGTCAACCAATAGATAAACATTTTAGTATACATTAGTCCAAATTAAAAAAATGTTGCCCTATTTCTTTCTTCAGTTAAAGTTAAAGACTGTATTTTTACACATTTGTAATTGGCATCCTAACCTTACTTTTATCACTTAAATCTTAAATGTATTCATTAAACAGCCACTTTCATCCAATGTAACTTACAATGGAGGACATCTTAACACACAATCAATGTTATATAATAGAATATACATCATACATAATTTTATAATACAAAGAGTGTTGCACAGGTCTGTTGAAGTGATAAGAGACGACGTTTGGCCTTCCTAGTATCCAGTTTTTGTTCACTTCCCATGAGGAAGACCCTGTGATGACCGTCCTTCTGTCTGCTGGGTCCCCTGTCGGGCTGGTGCAGGGTAATAGTCTGTACCTTCAATACCAGAGGCTGCAGCTTCAGAACTGCAGTTCTAGAACCCTCGTTTTGGTTTTCTTTTGCCTTTAAGACTCACTGGCGAAGGTGAGTTAATTGTTCCCAGTATGGAATACTAAATTATGTCTAGGTAAAGGTCTACATTAATATATTGCGAATTGCAGCTGGTTAAATGGTTAAGTTTAGGTGTTAGGTGTTAGGTGTGAGATCACATCAGCCATTCTGTCTCTCTTACCACACAGGCAGGTTGGCTTTTTGGTTTGATTCGTTTTGGTTTTGGTCCTTTGGCTTAGATTTATGTTCAATCTTTGTCTTGTGTTCACACGTACAACATTCCCACACTACACATTCCGCTCATCGAAATACTGCACAATCACCACAGATTCATGTTACAGTGTTATAATGATTATTTTGGATTAATAAACATTACTTTAACCATTTTAAATCATCCGTGTTCTGATCTTTGTGCCTGATCGTAACAGACCTAATATTCCCTGTGACCACATGAGTACCCATACACCATCCCATTGCATCGTCCTCAATACTGAATTCATTAAATATGGAACATAAAGAGTCATTTTACTAAAACATTTAATGGCGGAACCTGGGATTTCAAGGGCCAGTAAGAGCACATCAGACACTGCCAGAACTTTAGTGCTTCCCTCTGCACAGTTCTATCCAGAACGTCATGTTCCTCTTCTTCTTTTTTATCCCTTATAAAACATGGCCACACTAATTCCTGTTTAATTAATACCCCGGACAACAACACGTTTTCTGTGTTGGCCATTACTCAGAGCCACTGAGGGAGTTTGGGGGTTAAGTGGTCTTTTTAATTTTCTTTTCAGTGCCATTGTGTTGCAGATGGGAAGGGAGCTCCATCCATCCCTTTCCTCCAGATAATCTCCACACAGCCTGGGGATATTAACTAGTAGCGGGCTGTCAATATCCTGCCTGTCTGACCTTTCACCCACTGTCTCCCGTGCACCCCACAAGTGATGGGAGACAAAAGGAGGGTGAGAAGGAAAGCTGAATGGGGGGCATCTGGAGGACAACCCGAGATGCGCTTGGCATATCACAGAGATATAGGGTATAGCACGGACGTGACCTTTCCTTGACCTTTGTGGGCTGGAAGATGTCATCGCCGTGGCTATCAGTCAGGCTAATGAACTGCCAGCAGATTGACTGATTCTTGGGAGGGAGGAACACACACACACACACACACACACACACACACACACTTAGATATATACACACACAGACACACAAACACTTAGACATATACACACAAAAACACACACACTCAGATATATAGAAAGAAGAAAACGAAAACGAAAAAGAAAAGTGAAATGCACTCAGATCCTAAAACAGTGGGACAAGAGGAGTCATCAAACAAAAGAGCCAAAAGCAGCTCCTCCTCCCAAGCTGCTGAGTCAGCAGGCAACGCTCTCCCGTAAGAAGCAGCGAGGGGCGAGCAAGCACTGAGAGAGAGAGAGAGAGAGAGAGAGAGAGAGAGAGAGAGAGAGAGAGAGAGAGAGAGAGAGAGAGAGAGCACAGGAAACTGCTGCGCCTCAGTTTTGATAAGCAGCCAAAGCAAGCGCTGAACTTTTTTATCTTGGGACCCTGGCAGGGAGGAATAATGTTTCCCTTTCTTTTTTTTTCTTTTTTTTTAATGAGTGAGCGTTTGTGTCTCTCACCTTCATTTCCTTTCTGCTGTCCTAAGACGGTGCCAAACAGAAGCTACTCCATCTTCATCTGCTGAAGGCCCCACCGCTCTCCCCCAGAACCAAGCTTTGTCTTCTGGAGATGACATCTGCTTGGGAGAATAATGCATAAGTGGTTAATACACATACACACACACACACACACACACACACACACACACACACATATGCATGCACACACACACACACGCACACACACACACACACACACACGCACACACACACACACACACAAACACACACATGCACACATACACTCTTTTGGCATCACCTCTTTCACAGAATGAGTGGCTCTGCTACCTACCATAATGCAAAATGTATAATGATTCAGAAGGTAGTACAGAACCATAAATAATGAACACAACAACTGTACAAGAAAACACGGGCATTTTCTTGCTACATAAAATGGTGAAAAGCACGAACAAAATAAAAGACATGCTTTCAGGGGTTGAGTACTGTCTGGGATTGCTAATGAGTATGTTAACAACTGACCTGGATAGCCATGTGTTCATGAATGAAAAAAACTAAAAAAAAAACTATATTTCAACTCATCAGCAGCCACACAAAATCTAATACTCACCCACAACCACCCACACATAGGGTGAAAGGGAGATAAGTAAATATATTCATGATAAAATCTTGGAGAATTTATTCAACTATTTCTCAAATAACCTACATCATTATCATAGATAAAAAATGGATCAATTTTAATTGTCCATATAGCACATTGGGGGCTGCCAAACCTGTAGCATAGAGTAGCTCCCTATCCAGGAAATGAGAGCAATCTTCCTCCAAATGGATTATGACTGAGATGGAATGAGATTCCAGCGAAGCAGCCGTGGAGAACAACTTGAGAATCATCCTGCAAGATTGATGGGTTCTGGAGCTCCGGGTCCCAGGGTGGCCACCAAAATATAGATAATCATTTATAGATTGGGTTACAGAACTGAAATAGCTCCACTCCGGCATGCTTTTGACTTCCTCTTAGTCCCTCGAACCCAAGACTGGACTGTAGTTTTCCCCCACCTTCCTGCTGTCTAACACAGTAAAGTGGATGAAAGTGGAAGATGTCTGCTGTGAAAAGTCGGCCGTGTTTCAGCACCGAACCAGCTGATTTGGCCCATTGGCTGTGATCTACACTTAACGTCCAATCCACGCGGTTGATACAAAGTACCAGGGAGGACTTTTGATGTCCTGCTCCCATCTTTTCTCTGTAGAGGCGTCATGCAGGGTAAGAGAGTGCAGAGAGAATTGGGGACACAAGAGAGGACAGGGAGAGTGGTTCTGGGGAAGCAGGCTGTAGGCAGACGGTGCTTGAGAGCATTTTGAGATGCACTCTGGGAGGGAGGCCCCCTGCTGTGGAGGGCTCGCGGGGGGGGGGGGGGGGGGGGGGGGGCATGCTGTGTGGTAGAAGAGGGGTCATGGATCTTAGGATTCAGACCGCTCGTGTATGCTTTAAAATAAAAACACTTAATTTCAACCGTATAGTGCAGGCTGCAGGACAAATAAGGCCTCGCGCTGAAAAATACAAAAACTATCAAAAAAATAAAATCAAAATTTTATTTTATAAAATAAAAAAGTGTAGAGAGGCGGGTGAAGAACACTCTTCAAAGTGTTAATATATCGTTCTCACACCACCGTCTAATTAGAATGAAAACAATGTATTGAATGTTTTCAATACATTGAAATCATTCAACACCCTAGGCGAAAGACATAAAAAAAAGGAATAATGCTTCACTTTGCTGTAGCACATATGCTCACAAATCCAAGTACTCACTAGATCATTAAATGCACAGCCGTTTTCTTAGTTACAACTATGTCAGCTCTTTTCACAAGCCATTTATTTAGTCCAACCTTTTGTTTTCACAGCCAGGCTTTTCCCCCAACACCCTATCCCCCCCCCCTCCCCCCCCCCCCCCCCCCCCCCCCCCACACACACACACACACATACATACGTACACATGCATACTGTCTCTTCTCTGACTTACCTCTTTCTGAAATCATGTGATCGGGATAAGCTCATGTGATCAGAATGAGATCATGTGATCAGAATGAGATCATTTGATCAGGACAAGATCATGTGACCAGAAGGAGACGGAGTGATCAGTGTGATATCTAGTGACCCCCATTGATGGTGTGTCAATAAACTCCTCTCTATCTCTGTCACTTTAGTATGGGTAAGGTTCTTACCGGACATGTTATGAATCATGTAGGATCCAGTTGTCCGCCAGTTGTCGTCATTGCTAACAGCTGTACGGCTTTTCTCCTCCTCTCAGTGAATCAGTGGACGAGCAGACGTGCCTGGGACTTGTCTGTCAAACTGCCAACTGTATAATGATCCTTATCTCACACACAGATACGCGCACACATAAATACACACATGAACACACACAGAGTCTCACACAGACACACATATGCGTGCACACAACTCAACTTCTCCCCCTTCCCACTTCCCCACACAACTTTACACATCTCATTTGCATGTTGCTCTTTCCTATTAGAGTCTTCCATGTCCAGGGAGATGGCAGGGAATTAGTGATGATCTATGATGTGAAAAAGAAGAACAGATTGCCATACATGCTGGTAAAGAAAGGCATGGGTGTGTGTCACCCATGGGATTTTTTGGTTTGTGTGTGTGTGTGTGTGTGTGTGTGTGTGTCAGAGCTTATGTGTGCACCCATGTCTTTGAATGTGTGTGCTTGTGTGTGTGTGTCTGTGTGTGCTTGCACACGTGTGCACAAGTGTGTGTGTGTGTGCGTGTGCAAATGCTTGTATGTGTGTGTTTGCCCATGTGTGGCGTGTGTGCATACTGTGCAGCCACAGTAGTGTGTGTGAGTGTAAAATAAATAGACAACGGTGTTCCAACCGTTAATGACTCCTTGGGAAGAAATTCATCAGAGAGGCAGAAAAACAGCAAGTCTGACAATCAAGGGGGTAATGAAGCGTGCACGCCCTACGGAGGCCAGCAATGAACACAACCGACTCCTCCAGCAGTTGACCTTGGCAACTTTATCCCTCTCGCCCGTCACACACTCGACGCTGCTGCTGAGGACACTTCACTCCCACTGCTGCAAGGAAAGGCCTCTTCTTCTCATCATCGGGGAAATAATGAGGTATTTACTGCTGCCTGACAACGGGCCAACACTCACATGTACGCAGATGCGGTACGCAGGATGATTGAAACAATAAGGGAAATGTGGACGCTCTCCATGCTACTTTAATGAGTCACAACGGAAAATGTCGTTATTGTTTACCTTCTTACTCGTGTTTCCAAGGTATGTGGTCAAAGTGAAGTTCTGCATTAGGTTGTCTGTCTGTCTTTTTACACAGGCCACTCTGACAGGGTGCGGAACAGATGTCTAGCAGGGCAATAAAGTCAATATCTTATTTCACAAGCCCCAAATCATTCTTTATGATGTTTGTGCACTTGTATGATTATATCTGAGCGTGCAAGTGTATGAATCAAACAATGTGTGTGTGTGTGTGTGTGTGTGTGTGTGTGTGTGTGTGTGTGTGTGTGTGTATGTGTGTGTGTGTTCAAGTTCAAGTAAAAAAATCATTAATGTCCCTGAGGGGGAATTTATTTGTGTGTGTGTGTGTGTGTGTGTGTGTGTGTGTGTGTGTGTGTGTGTGTGTGTGTGTGTGCGTGTGTGGGTTCAGAAAGATGTCCTTTCATATACAGTGTGAAAGGACACACAATACATTTCTAAAGTCACCTCCTACTGCAGACATATGGAGATCCTATGGGGAAATGCTTGTGATATTGTAGGTGTACAGTTTACAGCTTGGTCCATGCTGATGCGAAAATGGAAGCTACTCTTCTTTTGTTATTTTCTATTACAGCACTATAGGTGAGTTTGAAAAGAATACAAAATAAAAGTTAATTTAATTCTTGACCCTGCTTGTCTGTTTTTGATCTTGGGTTTATTTCCCATTTTTTACTTGTATGCATTTCGCTCACTTTGCCGTGCCTGCGTATTAGACCTTTATTTTCTGCGTATAATCATTGCGGGCGCTACTTCTTGCTGTCTCTCAATCTCTCTTTATTTTGTCCTGTGCACCTGTTCCAATTATTGGTTAGCCTTTCATCTTGAAAGGAGCCCAGCATCTCCGACCCCCCCCCCCCCCCCCCCCCCCCCCCCTCCCCCCCCCCCCCCCTCCCCCCCCCCCCCCCCCCCCCCCCCCACCACCACCATCAAAAAGCTGGACGACAAGGACTTTAGCTCTGCCTCAAATGCCCAGAAGTTTGCGCTGCAGATATAATGATGTAGGGACACACGGCCCCGCACACGCACACACATGCACACACACACATGCACACACACACGGACAAACACACACACAGGCACATTTGTGTGAGTGCACATACATGTACATGCGCGCACACACACACAAATACTTCTTACAAAATGTACAAAAAAAGAATATGGTGAGAGGCTGTTATATGGTTGATTTAATTTGAAAAGATAATGTAATACTCACTGTGTAATAATCCTTATGTTTCTGAACAAAGACTGAAAGTCATGATATTTTTGTAACCTTTAGAGTCAATGTTATCTTTAGATATTTATAGAAAAAGGTATAAAAATACCTATCTTGGTGTGAATGTTTTAATATTTTATTCCTTCAATGTCTTAATTTTCTATATATATTTTATTTCAATTTGCCTGCATGTTCATTCTGTTTCAATTGTTGCTTCTGTCCTTTTCTGTCCTCTTCGTTCTCTCTAGCCTATTTTCAAATGTGTAATTTTAGTTCTCGGAAATGACAAGTGACCTTTTGGAGAATTTCCGCCTCTACTCCTTGAAAAATAAATGCTTGCTGAGATAAAAAGCTGTGTAATTGCAGCGTTCATAATTGGTCTCAGGCCATGGGAAATTAGGTTAGTTATTAAGTGGTAGGAACACTAAGAAAACGTTACATTCAATTACACACATAGCTACGTCAAACCCTGTGTTCACCGACTTGGTAGGTAAATTACTCTCATACTTTCCTTTGTCTTACAAATTTTTAAAGTCACAACATATTTTGCAGTCAAATTAGTTTGACACTGTTTAACCTTGTCACTGAGCTCCAAAAGATAAGAAAGACAATGGTGTAAAGAGTAATCATCATCAAATACTAAAACTGTGGATCTCAAGTGCACAAATACCAACCAACATCCCCTTCTACTCTGTACACAGGATATATCTATACACATAGCTACATTAGGTTTAACATACGAAAAGGAAGTAAGTGCCGGTCTGTGGAAGGACAAGGGTGGTGACAGTCATGGTTTGAGGCGGTGATTAGCGTGTGTCTCTGCAGATCGGGAGGTCAAGTGGAGCATGTCTTATACGTGTGCATGTGTTTGCGTCTCCCTCCTCCTTCATTAGAAATCCATTACATCCCAGCTAATGGAGACTTAATGAGGAAAAAAGCTGCAGGATCGTCCTTCATGTCTGACTCAGGGGAGACTAATCAACTGGCTGATGTCCTGATTGGACGGATAAGACGAGATAAATAATGAAAAATAAATTCAGAGGTACTTTGGTAACTCATCGTGCTTTGCTCCTAATCTGGAACACTGAAAAGATCCAACTAATGGAAGTAAGAGTAAATATATGAATAGAAAATAGTTACACTTTTTGTCAAGTTTATATTTCAGCTCTGTAAAAAAATAATAGATATGTTATTTGAAAGTCTTCATTATTTTTAGATACAGGGATGATATATCAATAAAATGCTCATAGTACAGTTTCAATGTCATCTACCATTCCATGGCCAAAACAAGAATTAGCTGATGTAGAACTACAACGCTGCAAGTATAGCTGAGAAGTTGTTTTCTAATCATCATGGGCATTTCTATGTTTGGGATGATCCAATATAGCTCTTTGTCTTTGTGATTTTCACTGTACATTTAGCTGGTATCCCAGTCACATCATCTGTTTAATTATATGGAAACAAACTAGTTGGCATAATTGTGCCAACACAAAATGGTGTGTTGTTAGATTTTGTGGACATGCCATGCAGCTAAAACTTGGTCTATCTTTCAAAGCTGTGAACTCTCTTTGAACACGATTAAACTTGAGTATTGATTTATTCTGCACTGACTGAGTGGGTCTGAGGTCATGCAATCTTTGACCCGTCATGATTGATTACACAATAATTTATTGAAACAAAAGGTATAAATAGGGTAGTTTCACTGATGCCGTTTAATAACACAAATGAAGTACAAATAAGGATCCTTTTTGTAAGACAGAGACATGTCCTCTCTGCCGTGTCTCTTATACCTTAGTGTTCTTCTGACGGATCTTTGGAGAAGGAGCAGATTCCAGTTAATGAATACTGGATTAGTAAGAGGAGAATATCAGACAGCTCAAGGTTATCTCTGCCTAGAGAATTCACTGTCTCATGTCACATTTACCTTCACATCTGCTGCTGAAACTGCCTAAAGAGGTGGTGGATGGGTTTATGGATTCATCATCAGTGACTTTAACCTGCAAATACTGCCATTTATCTAAACGGTTAGAGAAATGGTCTAAATCACAGTTAGATTGGAGACTTTGATTGATGATCAATTGAACTTGGACGAAAACACAGATATGTAAGAAAGGAAATCTTTTAAGGTTGTTTTAAGAAAGCTGAGAAATGTGAATATGGATCAAACACTAATTAAGATGTTTTATTCCTATTTCTATTGAGTCTGTTTGAACTCTGACACTGATCTTCTGGTTCGAGAGCCCCAAGTATCAAGAAGAGCCGGAAGAAGGTGAGCCTCCATGATCTCTCTCACCTTCACCAGGTGAACAATGGCCATCGAGGCTAATCTAGCAGACTCCCAGCACCCTCTGTATGGTGGGCGACTATCATCAGGACGCAGGCTCTGCTTCCCAAGGTGTGGCTCTCACAGATACAGGTCATGCTTTATCACCTCAGCCATTGGCTTCACCAACAAATGTATCTGAGGTGCTTTTAGTTTTTAGCTTTGGTTGTTATTGATTGATATTCACTTTACTTGCGTACACTGTTGTATAGTCTAGTGACCATTTACTGATGGTGTTCATGTCAACTAAGGTAATGGTGTTCATGTGAACTAAGGTATTCATTTATATATTATTGAATAGGGTTAGGGTAAGGCTAAACCCTAACCCTAATGCTGTAGAACAAAAAGACATGCAAGATTTACTCTACTCTGTACTGTTCAGAAACAAAAATGAGATTGAGTGCAACCACTGATGGAAACTGAAAGATACTATTTTAACTGAAGAACTTCATGCCATCCGGTAGGAGCTCTAATCTGTGTGTGTGAAGTGTACTGTGGAAAAGCTCCCAGAGTCGCAAAGCCCAAGAAATATACCACACTTGACAAATGTGACAAAATCAATTTGCAGGGTCCACTTTCACACAGATCATGCAGGGGGGATTTTCACATTTATTTTTAATTACTCTATGACTTAATTCAACCTATGTCTCTCTCTCTCCCTCTTTCCGACACACACCCACACCTACACCCACACACACGCACGCACACACGCATACGGACACACACACACGCACTCAACCACGCACGCATACACACAAATAACCCTGACTCCCATCCAACCATATAAATATCAGCACTTCTCCACTTTCCGATTTAGTTCCCTTCTCTTCTCAGGGAAACCATTCTCTTTTGCCAGCAGTGTAAATCACATTAAGCTCTAATAGGAAGCTTAGATGGGCACCCAAAGCACCATGGGCCATTACCTACTCCATTTTAAGAAGATGTATTCAGTAATAACTGCCGGTTACTGGAGATTAAGGCACCTGCCTTCCAGCCACAGCCAATAATGTCTGCCAAGATTGTCAGATTATCCAGCTCTGCCCTACCGCACCTCCATTGATCCACGGGGGGTAAAAGACAGGGAGAAGGCCGGAAAGGAAGGAGTATATCTGCGGAACATAAAGTAGAAGACGTTTGGGGGGGGGGGGGGGGGGGGGTTCAGAGACTCACAAGATGAATGACACACAGAGATATGTGAGAGCGCAGAGAGATAAAAGTTGAGCTGGGTGTTTTGCATGGTGCAGAAATAGTTTTGAGTTGGAGGCAAGGGGGTGGGGGGCCGGGGTGGAGCAATATAATTTGCTGTCTGTGTGGTATGATGATACGCGGGACATTTTCATTACACGGTACTATAATGGACACCGAAAAAGCCTCACTTAAAACATCACCCATGACACAGGGGAACATCAGCCGCTCGGCCACTTACCGGCTCAGCGCTGAGCTTCTCGCTGATTGCTTTTCCTACACGAGCCACCACTCATCACCTCAGCCATGGCAAGCGTGCCATTTGCCAACACAAAGAGCCCGTCTGCTGGAACAATAGCTATTGTTTTGGCTAAAGATGTGTGATCAATGCTACAATGATCTTTACATGCAGATCATTTGGACCCTCTGTAGAGCTATTCATTTTATTATATTCATAACCTCATCATGTTTGTGAGGTTTTGTTAAACACATGTAACCGTTTTGGTATTCAAGAGCCTATATAAATAGAATCTGGACCCAGTGTGGTATCCTGCAGATACTCCAGCAGAGCCACTGTTAACATAATAACGACAAACTTCATTATAGCTGTTCCACAGTTTCAGTATGTTTGAAGTGTGTGTGTGTGTGTGTGTGTGTGTGTGTGTGTTCTGTTCTGTTCTGTGTAGTGTTCTGTCCCCACATGGTCAAGTACCCTTATTTTAAAGGCGTAATTATATCATATTATATCAAGTGGGTTTCTTGTTATTTACATTTACTTTGAGTAGTATGTGTTTTAATCTTGTCTCTAAGATGGGAGGAAAGTGGTGTCTCAAATGTGAGTTGCCCTGTCATGTGTCCCCTGAAAAATACAAAAAGGAGTGTGTGTCTGTATGTGTGTGTGTGTGTGTGTGTGTGTGTTCTGTTCTGTGTAGTGTTCTGTCCCCACATGGTCAAGTACCCTTATTTTAAAGGCGTAATTATATCATATTATATCAAGTGGGTTTCTTGTTATTTACATTTGTTTTGAGTAGTATGTGTTTTAATCTTGTCTCTAAGATGGGAGGAAAGTGGTGTCCCAAATGTGAGTTGCCCTGTCATGTGTCCCCTGAAAAATACAAAAAGGAGTATGTGTGTGTGTGTGTGTGTGTGTGTGTGTGTGTGTGTGTGTGTGTGTGTGTGTGTGTGTGTGTGTGTGTGTGCACGTGTGTGTGCGTGTGTGTGTGTGTGTGTGTAGATTTGTATGTAGACTGTCGATTTTCGAAGAATCGTATTGAGCTTGCAGTGGGCAAGGAGCAGCTCTTTAGAAGGAACCAGCAGCGCTGCCAGCAGCTGTACATACAGCAGGTAGTAAGTAATTAGCTGAATGCATTGCAGCTGTGTTTAGCCCGGTCTGCCCAAGCGTCTCCAGCTAAAACGTTAACGCTCACCTTCTTTATCTCCTTCTCAATAAGCAGAGCACAGGCAAGTAAAGGGAATTAGAGTGGGATTCCAGCCCCGCTGTTTTTTATTTGTGTATGAGGAAATCTGACCGGCATGTAAAAAGAAAAACGGTGCACGACGACATTGCAGTCATCATGATACCACTCGGTAACCATTAGTTCACTCATGTTCGCTGTTGTGGTTACTGCTTGAACAGTTTTGGTTTTTGTTGACAGGGCTAAGTCAAGCCCAGCTCATACTTATTGATAACTAGTCGTTGGCTTAACTGAATTTATAGCCATACTGCTATATTTGTAGGGTAGGTTTATCTCTAAGTACTAAGTGTTTTTGGAATAGGTGTTACTGAACTATGATTGCCTGTGAAGAATTCTAAATGAGTTTAAGTTTGAATGTCAAACCAATTCCTGGCTTGTAGTACTGTTGAGAGCTTGGTGGTGTGAATACACCTGAAGTAAAAACAACGTGCTTCTTTGTAAAAGTTTTTCCAGTGGTCAAGATCGATTTCAGAATGGTTACTGCTTTCCATTCCCAGAGTCACAGTTATATGCTTTGAAATGTCTCCGCCATTCTTTGTCTCTCACTTACACTCACGCATGCGGTGCAACGTGCTTCTGCTTGATGCTGTTACGCCTGATAACAGGACACCATGGAAGGTGTGCACAGAGCTTAACACAAGATGTGTATAAATAACCCAACAGGAGAGGGGAGTGAGAGAGTGTTGACATGAAAGCTCATTTCTTTAAGAACCATTGTTTTTGAGCTGGAAACGTCCAAGAATCTTTGTGAAACAGTTGTCTAATATTTTATATAATTGGAACAGAACTTACTGTCCTTACATATTAACAGCTGGGTATCCTTTCTGATGTCGATGCTGTTCCTACATAGTGTGTCTGTGGAACGTGGGCACACGCATGCACAAACCCACACACACACACCCACACACAATGTGGGTAAACTGTCTGTAAACTTCCAATTGCCACCCCAAAAAAATAAAAAAATAAAACAAACTAATACTACTGGAGTTTCTCTCAACTACTTAAAAACATTTATAGAGGCAAATTCCCTGTCTTTTTTTTTTCTTTAGAGGTGATAAAACGTCTAAACTTGCAACGTGCCAGTCCTCAGCCTTTCATGCCGTGAGACACTTTGACTCAACGGCTGTGTTGGCGTGTTAGCTTAGCGCCACGACACAGCACCTCGCCTCACAGCCCAAGGGCGGGTGAGCGAGCAGCAGACTGTTGCCTCGTTTGAGGTGTGACCAGAGTCGTGTCAGATTCCCCTGAGGATGAGCAATGATGAAATGAACAGCAACAGCCATGACTTATCGGCCATTTGCGGGTTAGCAACACGGATAGGCCGATCCTAAAAATGCAGGATGATTAGTATTGAGAAGAAATATATGAGCAAGAAACTCAGCAGGAGGAGGTGGAGAGTTTGATGTGTGTTCTGAAGGTTGATGTGATGCAGTCAGTCAGGACATGCTGTTCCCGATAGTAGTCGGGTACACATCCCACCATTACACAGTACAGGGGGGAATAAGCAGAATTTGGTCTTAATTATTTACAAATGAGCTGGAAATGTGAGTTTCATCGCGCTATATTTCTGGGGAGGCTCAATTAGAGACGCTTCCAGAGAGTGCTGCGTCTAATCTCAGATGCTGGATAGGTATAAATGATTAACGTTTATGCGACTTGTCTGGATGTTTATTATATAAAAGAAATTCTGCTCCGGTCAGCACTTTTTGGGGTCTGTTTTACAGTCACAGCACTAACAGCAAAACTGCAAAAGTCTCTGCTGTATGTCAACTACCACCTGTCTCACTAAGATTTACAGCACCCTGCAGCCTCTCACTGTATCCCCTTGTGCAATGCAAGTCATGGCAAATAGTTCCTCCACTTTTCATCCAGCCCACCTTCTCAACAGAAAGTATGCATCGTCCTGCCATCATGGTTACCTTAAATGCGAGAGACGGGGTCGACAGGCGCTGCTCCCTTCTCCTTGCGGCCCATCTGGAGTTCAGTTTGCTGGGTTGCAGTCTGCGATGTCCAGTGGGACTGCAGAGGACAGGAGGACAGAGACACCTGCAGGGCCGGGCCAAGGGGATCAGAGCAGACAGTGACTCAGCGTCTCACTGTCCTGCTCCAAGGAAACGGAGGAGAGGTTTAAACTGCATAAATGCTTTCACTCTGGGGCAAGGAGGACGGCCATCTGGGTATCTGTCTGGAGGCGCTGCATGGGCACACACAACATGGACATACACACATACACGCAGGCAAACATGCACGTGCACACTAATAAAAGGTCCACCTGCACACACACACACAAACAGGTCCCACCAATACAACACAAACACACACACACACACACACACACACACACACACACACAGGCTGGAACATCAAAGGTTAAAAAGGTATTAAAAAAATAACATTTGAAAAAACACAAAGGATGTCTTTCTCTTTCTTGATGCAACCGTGCTAACCTGATATACTATCTCAATCCTTCCAGGTACTGAGACCCTTGCTTAAGTTTACAGGAAGTCAAGATTCAGTCAAATCAAGTTTGAAACATGAGAGACACAGAAATACTGGAGCTATCACAAGTGGTTTCAAACATTTAATTAGGGAGGAAGGAAGGAGCAGGATTGTGGGAAGATGTTGATATTTTCTTCTCTGCCAAGCAGTCACCTCTTCCCCTCGTCTCCCCCCCCCCCCCCCCCCCCCCCCCCCTTCCCTTCATGCATGGGAGTGAAATGGTAATGAAACTGCAAACAGCAGAGAACTTTAAAGCGATGTGCCAGACTCCTGGGACAACGCCGCCCACACACCTTCTTCCTGGCTTCCGGGGGCCAACTGTTGCGGACCCCCGCTGCTTTAACTTCTTGAAATGCCAGTGAAGACAACTTTTGTTTTTTATTTTAATTTATGTGTTAGTATGTCTTCGATGATCTTCAACATATTATGCAATGCTATTTTGTCACTGTTTACCCTGCTCCGAACTCAGGTCCTGTTTGTTTCGTGATGTCAAAGTACATTTTTGGAAGCGCTTATAAATAATGCCATGGTGTGTGTATCATTGCTCATCATAACGCTGATATTCAAGATAACCCTAGCTAAAAGTTCAATCTCATAGTGTTGGAATTCATTTTACAACAAATTCCAACAGCAAAATGCTGCATACTATTTTTTATTTGGGTACGTGTGATGTGCTGTGCAGCCGTGTTGAAGGACAGATTTCATTTAGAGTTCGTATGCAAAGGACAGTGAAAAACTCGAGGAATGTGCGCACGCCACGCAGAGAGAAAGCGTGATATAGGGTGCCAGGGCAGGAACGAGAGAAGAAAACAAAAACAGGTCAGATCGGTTGCAGAGGAGGAGAAGTGAAGCGGGCAGGCGGAAAGAGAAAAGGCAACAAGAACATAAAGTGGGAAAGAGAGTAGCAGATGGTAATTCATCTCTGCTTACAGAATGGCATCACATTACCAACAAATTTAATCTAATCTCCACCAAACTGCAACAGATCCATTTGGAGATGGAGCGTGAGAGGAAGTGAGAGGCGAGAGAGGGCTTTTATCGCTGCCGCAGAGAGCCTTGCATTAATCTCCTTTACCCAGGCAGCGCTCCGCGTTGGACGGGAGACAGTGATGACAAGAAACTCGGATGGCGAGTGAGCAAACGAGGCATTTGTTTTACAGGGCGACCTAGGGAGGTGGAAATAAAGGAGTTCAGGGCTGCTAGCGCTCCTCGGTCAGGCCTCTCTGCGTGCTCCTCGCTTTGAAGCATCCCCGAATTAGAAAGCAATTAGACTGAAATGTGTTGATCACAGCGCGATCTGGAGTGTGATTACCATCATCATCATCATCCTTATCATCATAATTGTCATCCTCAGCACCATGTTTTAAAGGACAAAGGCAGGCTTAATGCTTTTGCAATGCCAAAATCTGGTCTTAAAAGGCTTGCATTTCTTGCTGTCAAGGTACATCGCCATGATTGTACATGGATGTATTCTATGCAAATTATTGTATTGTTTTATTAACAAATGATCTTGCTATGTAACCTCCTTAGTTAAGAATATTCGTTATAAAAATATTTGAATGTCTTTTGTCAGGCATGTTTTAACACATTTCGTTCCAACGTTTGCTAAGCTAATAGGGACTGGTCATGAAGGACTGCTGTCATGGGTTTAAAAATGTGTTTTGGGGTATATATTTCCCCACCTCATGAGCAGGAGGCAAATAGAGACCCAGGTAGCTTGGCTTGACACAAGCAGAGCTGCTTTTTGTAAATGGGAATTGGCACATCCTTTAGTATAGCTGCTACTATTTTCAAGTAGGCTTAATACGTGCTACATGCAAAAAGATCCAACGGAGCACTTTTTAAAAGAATGACTATGCCCTGAAAACCTCACTGTGATCCATATGAAGGCATAGTTCAATTATCACATGATTTACGAAAGTATGTCTATTACAAGAGTATGGGTTGTCATTTTAGCAGAGGATACTCCAATTCCAATAAAATGATAGTTGTGACCATAAAAATAGGATATGGACACACAAGATAAATGAAGAAAGATATACAAATCATGGATAGACACAGTATTTAGGAACACACACAAGTATTAATATTTATTTACAATTTATATTAGGTATAATGATACACATTTCCTAATACAGGGTCACTTCTTAACTCAGTAGTGCTGCTGCTCTGCTTGATTAGAAGGAGGAAGTGGGGGGATTGTCTTCCTGACAGATATCCATGTGTCCACCTATCGCAGGTCATTCTTCTGGAATAATTTGTCTATCATTATTCGTCTATAACGTGCATCCTGCAATCACCTCTTTTCTACGTGCATGTCTTAAGATAAACAAAGATGCACCATTAGCTTATCATCCAATCCATCCAGCAGACACCACTCATACACCCTGCAGGCCATAAGCAGCTATGGGCTCTGTGGAGTTATGTCTGGATGAGTCATCAGTTATATTGGGAACCAGGCGCTGTGATTGGCCCTGTGGAAGGAGAACGTGCAGTATTACATGCAGTATTTAAGACCATGTTGATTAATTTGATATGAGAACAAGAGCTACGTACTTTGTGTACTGTAAATACAGAGAGAGACGAATTGATACAACATGGTCAACCTATTCTACATTTAGATGGTGGGTTTCTTTTACTGGTGCGCCAGGCACATATGTTAATGCTGTTTTTTTAAAAGAGCAATTTTGCAATAACAATTGGTTCCTGGTATAACTCCCACGAAGCACAGGCAGACAAACGTGGCTTTCTTGTTACTGTTTAATTTGACGGCTTCTTTCCAAATTCATCGTGAAAACTAAAACTTTGATGAAAAAATATAGAAACCATGTTAGCTTAACATAAAACAATGGCATGCGCAGCGTGTGGGAATAACATTTAGCAATTACATTTACATTTAGCAAAGTACATACAAAGAAAACACAACACCACGTTGGCTGCATGTTACAAAAGAGGGAATAATCTTCAAGTCTTCCTTATAACCCTTCACATAATTGAGTCTGTTGTGACCAGCATAAAGCCTTTCACCGGCGCATATACCGTGTCCTTGCTTGCTGCGGAGTCGAACTCGCGCGAGATTAACCGAACAAGGTTTCAAAGTAACTTTGAGCTGAGAATTACGTAAACAATATATTTGCAACAGTTTCACCTGACCTTGTGGATATTTCTCTGTAAACGTATTAATTCCTTAGTGTAATGGGGAAAACATTTCTAAACGGAATAACGTCTTTAACGCGAGCTATGACTTTGGGGTTTTCAATAATAATAATAAACAGAACCCTTTAATTAAATCCAATCAAACTGAACTAACAATGACCACTCTTCTATACCACGGGGAAGCGTTAAGCCTTTAAGGGATACGCTGAGGTATCTGTAAATTGGAGTTTGTCTGTCTTAACCAGATGCAGACAAGTCTTTTAAATTCTAATTCATCATTGTGCGTCGAGAAGGGGAGTTTGCTGGGTTAGCATTTGCTTTCCGTTAGCTGCTTCCAGTGACTTGCAGAGTTACAGTAGCCAAGCTCCTGTTCATGCGAGGGGAATACACTTTGAATTACTTTCCAAAGATGTCCAATGTCTTCTGAATAGTGGCTTTGTCTAAACGAGTGCCAGTAACAACACAACAAGATTGTAGTTTGTCTATGCAACAAGGACAATTGCTACACACCACCTAGGTGGCTGCCACACTCCACCTAGGTAACTGGGCTCCTCCAGACAAGGACGCAGGGTGGTGGTGTTGGAAGACCAGTTTATTGTAAGGTTGCAGACAATGATACATGACAATTGTGCTCCAGGTTGCCATGCAGGGGATCTCCTTGAGTGTGTCTAGTGATGGCTGGTTTAACCTGTGCACACTGATTGCTCAATGTGCAAACAACCCCACCCAGCCTCAGAGTCCAATCAGTCTGACTCAGGCCAGGTGAGGCTGCTTAAACCAGCCATCACCCACCTAAACTCCCACAGTCTACAAACACACTGATTATTTGGCACCATTTGCAGTGCTGTGATTATTAGGCTACCTGTGATGCGCTGCTGGCACAATTATATTATCAGCTGCTTCTGGCTGTAAAAGCAACTATTTATCATTGAAAACCCAGTGGTCTGTACTGAACTCTGGGCGGATGTGTGAAGCCACAACCATCATCAATGTTCTAATGAATAGCCACATAATTTACCTTTAGCACATTTGTAGGTAGCCTGGTTCCAAAGGAGTACAATTGTTCTGCATGTCATCAAGGAGGGGCCATTGTGAGCTAAGGTGACTCAGACATAGTTAACCCCTGTCAACACTCTCTGTGGACCAACGATTAGAGGAACACCTTTGGTTTCTGTGTTGCCGTACTCAAGTTCTGGGGAGGGCTACCTGTGGGCAAAGGTGTCAAAAAAAGCTTTTGGATTCTTTCACGATGTCAAGCTCACCATTTGTTATCTTGCCCGCCACTCTAATTAGTGATTGTGTTGCGTCAGTCATGTATCAGTAAATAATTGCTCATGAATTTCTCTGCTGTCTGTAGATAATTATGCCATCCATATAGTTCACTTGTTAATTGGTGTGATTAGCTTTTAGGATGAAATTAAAAGTTATTTTCCCCTGGTTTTTTTGGTTGATATGATTAGTTTGTCCTAGGCTATATCTGTGTGTGCTTGTGTGTGCTTGTGCGTGTGTCAAATGTCTAGCTCCCATGACTTTAGATGTGACAAGACAGCATGAAACTGAATGCACTAGATATAGTAGGGTTCTGCCTTTTATTTGCGCTTGTTATTATTGTTTAACTCTTAATTGTTTAAATGTATCAAGAGCAATGGTTGCTAGAGGTGACATCACCTGTCAACACAAAAGGAGAGCTGTAAAGTTCATGCCTGAATAGATATAGCTACATCACTCCTGAGCTCCCTGTCTCTCTCTAATCCGATCAACATTCAGCAAACATCCCTCCTAATGTTCTGATCAAAATACGCACGCATGCATCCATTAGTGTGTATTGTGCCTTCATCAATCCATGTCATATATTGTGGTTTCAGGGTATTAACAATCCCTTTGGCTAAGTGCTTCATTATCCATGCAAACATGTACACAAACACAAACAGGTACACAAATAGATGAGCAGGAAATGTATTAGAATGTGCATTAGAATGAAACACACACACACACACACACACACACAAATAGACCCATACGTACACACACAGAGTCTCCTCCAACTCTGCCAATAACACAAGCTGTTTTTATTCTGTAGGTCGCAGCAAAAAGGATCACTGGGACAGTGAACCTGGTTGATAGTTTAGTGGCTATAAGGTGGCCCCCACTAGCAGGTAAGAAACACTTTTCCCTGGAAGCTGTTTATGGTCGCAGCCCCCATGGAACCCCCTCTCTTCACCTATAAACAGGTCTATCTGTTGCACCTTTCATACCTCATCTCCCCTCACTTTGAAGACATCTAAGTCTCTTTTTCAAAGTGCCCAACCAACCATATTAATGTGGATCGAGTGCCCTTCTCTGACATGTATGTTATAACCTTTTCATTATATGTATGCTGTAATTATCAGTAGAATAGCAAATATCTATAGTTGTACATACCTGGTAGAAAGATAGCGCCATGTCAGTGTTATGTGTACACAGTCATCCCATATCTGAGTACGTATGTGTGTGTTTGCATGTGTGTGTGAGAGGGAGCGAGAAATAGAGAGAGAGTGGCAGAGAGAGCTTGAGGTTTAGAGAGAGAGAGTCAGTGAGGGTGTTTTGTAGGTTTGTGCTTTGAGTTGCAGCCAGCCTGGACACAGGGCATCTTTAAATGGCTCAGTTGGCACATGAACAGAGAGCAGCTTACACCCTGCTGGCACAACCTAGACTCTTTGGGGTGTGTGTGTGTGTGTGTGTGTGTGTGTGTGTGTGTGTGTGTGCATGCGTGCATGTGCGTGTGGCTTGCGTGTGTGCGTGCATGTGTGTGTGCTTGTGCCTGCGTGTGTGTGTGTGTGTGCATGTGTGCGTGTACGTGCATATGAATGTGTGTGACACTCCCAGATACAGCCCCCCTCTTATGACACACAAATACCCTACATCGTAATTAACCTTTCGATTATGAAGTTCCCCCTCACTCTACCTCAGCTCTCGCACTCTGCTGCTCCTCTGCCAGTTTGACAAATTTCATGGACACACACGCACGCGCGCATGCATGCACACACGCACACTCACACACACACAGTTGAGCTATTTGCAGCATTAGCAGAGAACAGTAACATGCAACATATATATATTATTTATATATATATATACATTGCATGTTATATGTGCACACACATACATAGCCTAGAAATAACTAATTGATGAAAGTGGTGATTCCTGAGACAGAGCCATGCTATCTTTGTTTCTACGCTGACAGAAGATTGGAGGTTTTGGAGGTTTTTGGAAATATGTAAGGCGGACAGTATGGGAGTATGAAGGTCTGTTGCATGAAAAATGCTACATCAATTGTACAGTGTATTCGTGTGTCTCAAACATTTTGCCACTCGTATCCATACATATGGTTATACAGAAATCTGCTCTCCAATTGTACCATGTAGAGATACATTTAATCCTCTCATAAACACGATGCTGTAACTGCACCTGTCCCCCCCCCCCCCCCCCCCCCCCCCACCGGGCCGCTTGCCTACAGACACAAGATATTGTCTTGTTGAGTGTGCAACGGCAGGCCATCTGTTGCTACAGCCGCTCGCTCCTCTCTGGAGCTCGGCAATACGACCCAGCACGTAGAGACTAGTGAGAACAGGGCGTCATTCAAAGCAACCCCGTGGTGCTGGACAGCCATCAATCCGTCAAGAACATAGGCATTGTGTGAAGGGTGCTTGTGGAGGCCATAGGTAATGATCCAGGACCTTGAGGCCCTGGGTGATGTCTCCTGGGAGCTGGAACACCTCAGCCTTCAGGGGTACAAAGGGGGGTTACTTGGGTAAGGATTTTGGCCCTATTATTTGGGTCGGATGAGTGTAGGCAGGGGTAAACGAGTATCCCTATGGGACAACAAAGCCTCTAATTGTCGGAGCCGTGGATGTCTTGAGAGTGGAAGGTGTGATTTATTGTGCTGCTTTGAACAAAATAGCATAAGTTCTCATTCTTTCTCTCCTTCCTCCAGATGTCCACAATCTGGACACCTGCAAAATAATTGTGGAACTATTTGCTCCTTCCACAAATTAGAACGATACCAAATTGTAGGTGGGAATACAGGTATGAAATAAGGAGGCAAAACAGACCTTTTTCACAGATCTGTTAAACACAGGTGTTGTGCAAAATGTGTAACAATACTGCAAATTGACCATGCTGTTACTAACAAATGTAATGTTAATGTTAGGAGCTGTGTTAAGACCTCACCTGTGTAAAAGGAGTCTATCTGTTTAGTTTTTTATGACCGTCTAAAGGGGGGCTTCTAGTTGTGGTCTTTATATCTTCTGCAACTATGGAACTGGCGGAGCCTGGTGTGAATATACAAAAGTGGGATATATATTTGTCCAATAAACCGACATAGCTTTTGGATACAAGGCTGTGGGATAAGTAGCTGAATGCATTTATACTTGTAATACCGCTACTCACTTAAAACACTTTCAGGGCCAGGTGTCTAAAAGATAATCCCACTGGGAAACAGAAAGGACAGACAACAATGCACAATGAAAAGAACCCAATGACACAATTGAGTGGAAAAAAGCAGGGCAGCAGTAGGTAGATAAATTAGCTGAAAATATGTCAAAAAAACTCCATGCCAGAGGAAAGAATAGCAAAAATTATAACAAAGGATATAAAAAAAGGGGGCAGGAAGTTATCTCACGCAAAAAACAAAACAATGAACAAAGGAAATGCTAAATGACAGCTACAGAGGAAATTCAAGGAACAGAAAAGGAACATAACAGAAACACCCACCTCATCTTCACTCCTTTCCACCGCCTCCCTTTACCTGTAAGTAAAACAAGTGGGAAGAAAGAAAATGTAAGAGAAAAGATTTTAAGTGAGGGAAACATTATTTAATCTAGAGGAGAAAGAGTAAATGCCAGACTCTTATAAAGGTCAGACTCAACTGCAGAATATGCAATGCGTTGAAGGAAGCAATGATCCATTCTTAGGCAAACAACACTGCTCCGAGTGTTGACAAATCTTTAACTTTTTCATTATTTTGTGTGCATGTTTGTTTGTCATGTCTAAAATATTTAATATTTTACAATATTAATTGGTAAACGTCATTGGGTTTCAAATTATGCTTTGGTTGGTTTAAACATATTTATTCAATGATTAATGATCCTCAAGATGTACTCCACAACAAACCATCAACCTTCCTACATTCCCCCTCATCTGTCAACAACTTTTGTTGTGATGCAGAAAACATATGTTGACATCCATTAGATAACAACAATCTCAAAGGAACATAACAGCTCCATTATGACGTTTGATGCTGTGATCTAAAAAAAGAAACACGTTGACTTACGTTGAATGTGATTATCAGCGAAAATTGCATACATGTGCAAACAAAGAGAAGGGATCCGGACTCTCTTCACACGAGAAATAAAAGACTTCCTCCAATTCAGACCTCTGCTCAGATGTTCTTTGATCTCTTCTCTTCCCTGTTATTGCCTGCTGTTTGCTATGTATAGCTGCATATCATTACCTCATCCCCTTGCCAAGAAGCATTTATCTATTTATTTATTACTTATCTATCCATTTATTTATTTTAACCTCACTCACATTTGGTGAAAATGGCTTCAGTAGCTCTTGTCTAGCAATGGGTAAAATTTTAGTCGGTTTGGGTGAAAGCATCTGGTATATAAACTGTGGGGAATAGTAAACAAAGACAAGCTCTCAAAATCATTCATTCCTACATTTTCTTTGTTGTTGGAGTTGTATTTGTGTTGTTTTTTTGTCATTTGTGTTTAAGGTCCTCATATGTTTTTCATTATTAATCGTATGATTGTGTGTCGGTTCTAGTGAATTGGGACCCAGAGAGGGAGCCCTGCTTTTGCCCCCTCTCTGAGCCTGCATGTGTCACCTCTCCATGGACGTCCCTGTTGAACGCAGTTTAAACTGGTGATCACTGCCCGTCGCAGCAGCTCGGGGACTGTTCACCCTCTGTCATCATTGAAAGCTGCTATTCCAACCATAGGCCCAAAAGCAGATCAGTAGGTAATGCTCTATTTTGTATGCCAAGGCAATAAAGCATGGGTTTCTTCTCTTTCTCCTACTAGCAGGAGAATGCTTCTCTTTGCAATTTCTCTGGCATGGATATTATTGTTTTCTGAATTTATTTCTGATTTACACTACATTTGATCATCATAGGAATGTAATGTATTCTGTCGGATTCCGGTTCACAGGTCAAAATACAGCATTCATCTTTTGAAAGCCAGTCTTTTTATGAGCACTACACCAGAGTCTTATTGAATGACTTCTTTTTTTTTGCTAGGTCTTTGTTCACAGCATATTGTTACGTTCAGGTCATTGGGTGATTTATAAACTGTACAGCCTAGTCCTGGGTGAACTGGTGCAGTGTTAAGTGCTGATTAAAGAGGCAAACCGTATTCCTGAGCCTTGAACTTCAGATTCAGATTTCTTTATTGACGCCGGGGGAAATTGTTGCTGTGACGATCGCTCAGCTCAAGGCAATCGACAAAAGAGAACAGAATTAATTGAAGTAGAAATATGAAACACAAAAGTGCACAGTCAAAGTAAGAATAAGAGTCCTGCCCTCCCTGTCCCCACCCTGTCTACCGGGGGGGGGGGGGGGGGGGGGGGGGGGGGGTCTTTGATTTTTCTTTTCAGATGGATTTGCTAAAAGCATTCCTTGTCTTAGGCAGCGTGTTTGGTGGAACACAAAGGTCGCAGCAGTGGTAGTCAGCTGAGACTCTGCACTCCGGTGAAATATTTACTCTGTTGGACATTCAATAGCAGGGCAATGGCGACCTCAGAGCTAAGGAAATGTCACAACGCTCTCTCTCACTCAGCAGGTGGTGGGAAAGGAGAAAAAATCGAGAGACTCAAGAGGCAAATGTTAAGATTAAAATATAATGTATATGGTGTACATATGACATCATCAGAACTCAGCACCAGATGATCAGGCAATACAGCATCAGAGTCCGACAAAACCGATTCAGAGAAGAAGGTTAAGAGTCAGACAGCAGGGCTGAAGTTAAATTATATATATATATATATATTTATATTAAATATATATATATATATTTTTTTTTTTTATTGAAACACCTTTTTTAACTATACATAATTTCTTAACTATATAGTCAGATCATTAAAAAAAATCACCCAGGAATGTTTTCTACCGTTTTGTCAGATATTCTCAGAGAAAAAAAAATCGGAGGCCATTTTATCTGACTGTCACACTATTTGGTCTAAAATATGAGATTTAATGCGGAGCGCTAACTTACACCGTGAAAAATACTTTTAATTGATTTATCAGAAATACAAACTAAAATCTTCTTTTCCAGAAGTCGATGTAATAATGTATAAAACGCATGTAGAAATCAACGTATTTGCATCTATGCATTTTCCACACGGCAGCCACCACGCAGGATGTTAGAGCTTCGCTTCGGATTCGGCAGCTACCAGTAACAAACACAGTCATAGTGATGGACAACTGGATATAGAATGTAAAATAATCTATCACAGAGGGATGTATCCACTACACACCTACCGAATATCATAATTTTTAATTTTATTTGTGACTATGTTTGCTTTAAGATGACTTAATACAAATAAAACAAACTAAGTCTCATAAACAAATACAGTGGCATGTGTCGACAAAAAAACGATTCTGACACATCCACATGGTCATTAGGATAAGTGCATGGCATTTTATATTTCAATTAAATAAATAAAAACAAAAACAGGTGCAAACTCATTAATTTTTTAATGATTAATTATAAATCATCTTTCATCATATTAATATTTTTCCTAGTCATTCCAAAACCAGATCTCTCCTTCCTCTGTTTGAGGTTACTCGTCCGTCTTCATGTTGTCACAATGCCTGCCTGTAGCAGTAGAGACAAGGCTCCAAATCACACAGCAAGCCAATTATTATTAATTATTAAAACAACCCCACCACACACACACACGCACATGCACCAACACAAACATACACACACACGCACGCAGGTGCACACACAAAGACACACACACATAAATTGCCCTTCACATATATAGTACATACGTATGCTTGCCCTTTATACAGCAGACTGATTTATTGCATGCACTATTAAACAGCATGCACACTTACACATGAACAAACTAATTGTTTCTGAGAGGGTCAACTCGGGTTTTGCTAAAGGGTTTTGATACGTGCAGCACAGGGTGTTTCGTGATTTGAAATTCTACTGGGAGTTCAGCAACTTCAGTATGACTCTTATGGTTGTTGTTGATCGGTGTCTGTTGAGAAGACACTGGGAGAACTCCATTTTTGTACATGTATTTGTTTGGACAATAATCCAAGGGTATTATTGTTCAATAATTGGAGAAGCCAGAGTAGGATAACCTCAGGTCACAAAATAATAATGATTAGGTCAAATGTGTGTCGCTAGATCAGGTGGAAATGCACGAGGCTGCAGTTGAGCAAATGTCCTAATAAATAAGAAAGAAAATAGTACAAAATAAAATAATAGTGTTGTTGTACTTGAGTGCTTGAGTAGGTATTCATTGATGTTGACATGACATTTGATTGTTATTGACCTTAAAAATATAATATAATATTATAATATATTATATAATACATACAGTACATTAAGTTTAGCTGTCAGCAAATCTCAAGTAATATGACATTTTACAATGGAAGCAATGACAATAGAAAGCAGTACAGCATATCAAACATTCTATCTTCCCTATTGAATCCATCAGTGGGAGACATAATGTCCAGTGAGGAAGCCATATATTGTTTTTCCAATCAATATGTTCTGATATAGACAGCTAAAAGCCCCGGTAGATCACCCATTAATGATCCTGCACTGTCCGCCTCTTGTGCCAGCAGGCCTTTTAATAGAGAGACCGTCTGACCGTTCACTCTGAGCCACATCAGAAGTAAAAAGAAATATGAGACGAGAAAACGAAACTTAAAGTCTAAACCTACAGTTACAAACCCCCCAAAAAAGATTTTTTCCTATTGAAGAGCCCCTTCGAAAATAAGGGGTACTGATTTTCAGTCAGTTGAGCTCTAAATAAAGCCCTAAGAGCCCTAAATTCTAAAATGTCTAATGTAGGCGTATTATAATTAGGTTGCATGTGGTCTTTTTGCCTCTGGCTCCAGCTCCCTTATTTATACAAATCATTTGGAATCATTGATGCATTTTCATTATCTATTTATCTCATCAATATAAATTAAAATACAGTTAGAGTGGATGCTATTGTAAATTTTATGGAATGGAAGGTAAATATTAACAAATATTTAACAGATTGTAAGTGTGGCATCGGGGTTAAGGCACCATATTCAGTTACTGTCAAATAGTATAATGGAAATGCAAGGAGAATACAGATTAAATAAAGTAATTAATTTCCCATTGGTCGAATAACGACAATATAGCCAGCTGAATAATAATTGCAAGATCTTCTTCATTCAATGTGTGTGAGGTCATGTCAAGTATTTTCAGTATTTTACTGTAATAAGAGTGGACAGGAGCTTGCGTCTGATGAAGTGAAAACGTGATGCCTCTGGTATCGTGGTTTCGGGGCTAGGCATGACTTGAAGAGTGGTAAAGGTTCAACACAAATTAGTTTATTCAGAGATTCAAGGTAAACAGTCATGCACTCTGGAGGGGGTTCATATGACGGACCCAAGTACATTTTCAGTCTATATTGGTATGGGCGGAATGGTACAGAGGCCACACCTATAGGGTCTGATTTACCCGGGTAAATCTTCGGTCTCTACTGTTATGGGTGGAATGGTGAAGAGGCCACGCCTATAGGGTCTGGTTTACCATAAAACTTGATATGGTGTTTGTGTTTATTGTGTCTTGGTTATGTGTTTGTGTTTATGGTGTCTTCACCACTATATGAGTAGAAGCAGAAACAAGTCAGAACTGGTGTTAGCGCTACGAATGTGTGGTCTAATGAGGTAATATAATAAATTAATAATGTGTGGTCTAATGAGGTGATTAATTTAATTTACATCACATCTTATTATTTTAAATATTACATTTTTCAATATTTCAATAGTCACTTGTTGCTCCACACTATTTAGTAATAATACTGTTATACACATTTATTCATTTCAGGGAACCACATATATTTCATAATGCTACATTTCCATCTGGTATATTCAAATGAGTGGGGCGTGGTTATCTCAGACCAAAGCATCCGTGATTTCTCGGGTTGACAGACCGGACAAAACAAGGGTAGAGAGCATATCGCCTGTAATGAGAGTCGGGCGTCCCGCACCTGTGCTTGAAGTAACGTGCTTGAAGTAACGTTAACTTCTTGGACATCTTCCACACAAACACGGCGCTCAATCAGTCTTTTGGGACGGACTAAGCTGACGTATTATTGTGAGGGCAACCCGGAAGTTTATGTTTGCTTTGCTTCCGATGAAAAATCCATTCCAAATGTAAATTTTATATTTAGTTTATCTTATCTTATCTCCTAGATGGCAACACCAGGCCATGTATCATTCACTACAACTTTAACAATAAACAGGATTTAACATCACTACACTGTGTTTGGAGGACCCCAGAAAAGCCACCTAGGTGGATTGTGGCAGCCACCTTGGTGGTGTGTAGAACTAGCTTTGCCACATGTGCATCATTTTTGGTATCTCTAGTGTTGTACGCTCTGGTATACCTGTGGCTGATCTGAGTGAACATCCTAACTCCGTTGACAAAGAAGCTGCACTTGTGGTTACCAGCAGCATATCTGTGAATGCTGAAGCTAAACATGTTACGTTGTCTGTTACGCTGACAGGACGAGAACCCAAATGCGGACACTACGAGGCGGAGATGTAATAGATTCCAAAAAGATTTATTTTACAAAATAACAGGTTAGGGGTAGACAGGGAGAGAATAACGATATCTGTTTACTGGAACGAAGTAACTAACACGAGGTGGCTAAACAACGATCTGGCACCGGCTGCTAGGAAGACTGGTGATTAAGTAGAGTGTGGTGATTGTTTAATTGAAGGCTGGTGTGGAAAGCAGAGTGCACGAGGTGGAATAGCAGCCGGCGCCCCTAGGTAGTGGAAGAGGGTGTCATGACAGTACCCCCCCCTCTACGGACGCCTCCAGGCGGACGCACAGGATGGTCAGGGTGCAGACGGTGGAAGTCCTTAATGAGAGTAGGGTCAAGGATGTGACTCCGCGGAACCCAGGAGCATTCCTCTGGTCCGTACCCCTCCCAGTCCACAAGGTACTGGTGGCCCCGGCCGCGACGACGCACGTCTAAGAGACGACGAACTGTCCAGGATGGGTGGTCGTCGATCATCCGGGGGGGTGGCGGCGCTGGGGTGGGGGGCGACAGTGGGCTGGAGGAGACGGGCTTAAGCTGGGAGACGTGGAAGGTGGGGTGAACACGGAGAGACGAGGGGAGTTTGAGACGGACGGCACAGGGATTAACAATGGACTCGACAGGAAACGGGCCGATGAAGCGGGGGGAGAGCTTCTGGTTGAACCCCTTCAGGGGGAGGTCCTTGGATCGAAGCCAAACTTTCTGTCCCGGGATGTACTGGGGGGCTGGAAGGCGATGCTTGTTTGCTTGCCGCTGGGAGCGAGACGATGCCTGGAGAAGCGCAGCCCGAGCGCGTTTCCATGTGCGCTGACATCGTTGCAGGTGGGCCTGGACCGAGGGAACAGAGATCTCTGCCTCCAGGGAGGGAAATAGGGGTGGCTGGTACCCCAGAGAGCACATAAAGGGGGAGAGACCTGTGGAGGCGTTCACAAGGGTGTTGTGTGCGTACTCCACCCAAGCGAGTTGAGAGCTCCAAGTCGCGGAGTTGGTCTCTGTGATGCAGCGAAGGGTGGCCTCCATCTCCTGGTTAACCCTCTCCGACTGGCCGTTGGACTGGGGATGGTATCCCGAGGAAAGACTGACCGAGATCCCCAAGGCTGTACAGAAGGCGCGCCAGACTTGGGAGGTGAACTGAGGACCTCGGTCCGAAACTACGTCCACCGGGATACCATGCTGACGGAAGACGTGGGAAACAAGGAGATCCGCGGTCTCCCTGGCAGAGGGAAGTTTTGGGAGGGCTAGAAAATGGGCGGACTTGGAAAAGCGGTCGATCACCGTGAGAATAGTGGTGTTCCCTTCCGAAGGGGGGAGACCGGTGACGAAGTCCAGAGCAATGTGGGACCAAGGACGACTGGGAATGGGGAGGGGACGAAGTAAGCCGGAGCGGGGTTGGGTGGAGGTCTTGTTGCGAGCGCAGGTGGAACAAGCCGCGATGAATGAACGGACATCCACGTTCATGGTTGGCCACCAGAACCGACGGCGAACGAAGTCCAGGGTACGGGTCACACCTGGATGGCAGGATAGTTTGGAGGCGTGGGCCCAAGAAAGGACTCTTGTGCGTTCTGAATCCGGGACGAATAAGCGATTGAGAGGACCATTACCAGGGTCAGGCTGATCTCTCTGGGCCTGAATTACAGCTGATTCGACCTCTAATGTGAGAGCCGCGACTAGGCAAGTGGGCGGAAGAATGGGCTCGGGGTCCGGTCTGGAGTCTTCGGGAGAGTGGAGGCGGGAGAGAGCGTCGGGTTTGATATTTCGAGATCCTGGGCGGTAGGTTAAGGTAAACCTGAAACGGCCAAAGAATAGGGCCCACCTGGCTTGCCGGGAGTTTAGTCTCTTAGCTGACTGTATGTATTCAAGATTCCGGTGGTCGGTCCAGACAACGAACGGCAGTTCGGCGCCCTCCAGCCAGTGTCGCCATTCCTCCAGCGCTAATTTTACGGCCAGTAGCTCTCGGTTGCCTACGTCATAATTCCTCTCGGGAGGCGTCAAGCGGCGAGAGAAAAAGGCGCACGGGTGCATTTTCTGATCTGAGGAGGAGCGCTGGGAGAGAACCGCGCCCACGCCGGTGTCAGAAGCGTCGACCTCCACAACGAACTGGTTGGCGGGGTTGGGTTGAATGAGGATCGGAGAAGAGACGAAGCGCTTCTTGAGGGCTGCGAACGCTGTTTCGGCCTCCGGAGTCCACAGGAAGCGGCTCCTAATTGAGGTCAAGGCCGTGAGGGGTGCTGCGACCTGGCTGTAGCCACGGATGAAACGCCGGTAGAAGTTGGCGAAGCCCAGGAACTGCTGGAGCTTCTTGCGAGAAGTGGGAGTGGGCCACTCGGTCACCGCTGAAACCTTTGCAGGATCCATCCTCACTTGTCCCTGGCCGATGATGTACCCCAGGAATGAAGTGGAAGTGACGTGGAACTCGCACTTCTCAGCCTTCACGAATAGCCGGTTCTCTAGTAGCCGCTGGAGAACCTGCCGGACGTGAACCTTATGCTCCTCCAGCGACGCGGAGAAAACGAGGATGTCATCTAAGTAGATGAAGACGGAACGATTCAACATGTCACGAAGGACGTCGTTGACAAGAGCTTGGAAGACCCCGGGGGCGTTGGTGAGACCGAATGGCATTACCAGATACTCAAAATGTCCCAGGGGTGTGTTGAATGCGGTCTTCCACTCATCCCCCTCCCTGATGCGGACCAGATGAAATGCGTTGCGAAGGTCGAGCTTTGAAAATATCGTGGCGCCGTGGAGGGGAATAAAGGCAGAGCTGATCAAGGGTAGGCGGTACTTGTTCTTAACGGTGATGTTGTTCAGGCCTCGGTAATCAATACAGGGGCGGAGAGAGTGGTCCTTCTTGGCGATGAAGAAGAAGCCTGCTCCAACCGGGGAAGACGAGGGACGGATAATCCCGGCTGCTAGAGACTCCTGGATATATTGTTCCATGGATACACGTTCCGGGCGAGAGAGGTTGAATAAGCGACTGCTAGGCAGGGGGGCTCCAGGAAGCAGATCAATGGCGCAATCATATGGGCGATGAGGTGGCAGAGACATGGCGTGGGCCTCGCTGAAGACCTCTGCGAGGTCGTGGTACGTCTCTGGAACCGAGGACAGGTCGGAAGGGGGTGGTGGCGGGGCTCGGGATTCAGAGGAACAGGGGGACTGTGCAGAACGGAGACACTGCGAAAGACAGAATGGACTCCAGGACGTTATGCGGCCCGCTCTCCAGTCGACATGGGGATTGTGAATCTGTAACCAAGGCAAACCCAGAACTACAGGGGTGAAAGGACAGTCTATCACATGAAGGGAGATATACTCACTATGATTACCGGAGATCAACAGGGAGACGGGAGACGTCCGACGCTCCACTCGGGCGAGAGGTTTCCCATTGAGTGCCTGGGCCTCAAGTGGAGACTCGAGAGGCGAAGTCTCAATCCCCAGTTGTTTGACCAGCTCACGGTCGATGAAAGACTCGTCTGCCCCCGAGTCCAGGAGGATCGAGAGCTGTTGGGATTGGTCCTGCCAGGATAAGATGGCGTCTAGTAGAGGTCGGGGAGCCGAGGGGTTGAGCGTTTGACTCACCAAAACCCCTCGAGTTATTGGCGAGCCGGACCGTTTCCCGGGCGAATGGGACAGGAGGACCGATAATGGCCCGACTGACCACAATACAAACAGGCCCCAGACCGCATACGACGCTCCCTCTCGTCAGACGTGAGGTGGGTGCGGCCCAACTGCATAGGTTCAGGTTCAGGAAAACGTGCGGGTTCATTTCCGGTTGAGGTAAATCCAGGGGGAGGTGTCCGGAAAACAGGAGAATACCGGAGTGTACGTTCGCGTTGTCGTTCACGCAGCCGGTTATCCAAACGAATGGCAAGGGAGATTAGGTGGTCCAAACTTGGGGAATCATCTCGAAACGCCAACTCGTCCCGGATGGTGTCAGAGAGCGCGCTCGAAAAAACTCCCAGCAGAGCCTCTTCGTTCCACCCACTCTCTGCAGCCAGGGTGCGGAACTCCACCGTGAACTCAGCGACGCTTCGCGTTCCTTGGCGTATCGATAGTAAAGGTTGAGAAGCCTCTCTGCCTCTGATCGGATGATCGAAGACCTTGCGCATCTCCTCGGTGAATCTCGAGTAAGAGGAACAAATCTCCGACCCTCGCTCCCACAACGCTGTAGCCCAGGCAAGGGCGTCGCCTTTCAGCGCCTCGATTATATAAGCGATGCGTGACTTCTCGGACGGATAGGTGAGCGGCTGGAGCTCAAACACAAGGGAGCACTGTACCAAAAATGCACCGCAAGATCCCAGGTCACCCTTATAGCGTTCAGGAGCGGGGATGGAAGGTTCTCGGGAAGACGTCGGGGAAGTCGAAACGGCAGGTTGAGACGCCGGAGTCCCGGTGGACGGTAACGAAGCGCGGAGCTCGCTGAGCGCCTGGGTCACCCCTTGGAGAGTTGTAGCGAACTCCTGGAACGCCTGCTCATGTTGACCAAGCCGAACCCCTTGGTTGGAGATTACTTGCCGTAACGAATCAATGTCCGCTGGGTCCATATTGGCCAGATCGTACTGTTACGTTGTCTGTTACGCTGACAGGACGAGAACCCAAATGCGGACACTACGAGGCGGAGATGTAATAGATTCCAAAAAGATTTATTTTACAAAAGAACAGGTTAGGGGTAGACAGGGAGAGAATAACGATATCTGTTTACTGGAACGAAGTAACTAACACGAGGTGGCTAAACAACGATCTGGCACCGGCTGCTAGGAAGACTGGTGATTAAGTAGAGTGTGGTGATTGTTTAATTGAAGGCTGGTGTGGAAAGCAGAGTGCACGAGGTGGAATAGCAGCCGGCGCCCCTAGGTAGTGGAAGAGGGTGTCATGACAAAACATGTGGGTGAAATGGGCTTGGTTTACCCTTGCAAGGGTTAACCACTGCACATCATGCGACGCCTAGGCCTGATGTTTGGTACTACCGAAGAGCAGGACAATTCTTCCCTAGAGGGGGAGGAGTTGCTACCAAGTAAAACTAATGGTTCAGGAAAAACCTGCATGTGAGTGAAAGAGAAATTTATTAGAGTGCAGGGGTTGGAACAGAGTTCAGGAATGGAGGGGGTTGAGATTTTATAGGACCACATTTCAACTGATAAGGTTGTACGAGTTTTGTACAATACACTCATGTCATTATATTATCAATGTCCCCTATGCTCTTACTCTGTATGCCAAAATGTAACTATTATTTGTCTTTTTTGTACTAAATAACATAACAAAAACAATGTATTTACATTTTGTATGAACATCTTATCAGTTTTCCAAAAACGTAATCTCTTCTTGTTACATGAATTGTTTCTGCCAAAAAAAGCGCTTTGTATTGTTTAAATGTATGTATTCAGTATGAACCGGTAATAAACGATGACATCATTGAGGAGTGCACCTGACGCTAGGGGCTTTCTAACTTCGAGTAACTTGTAGCAAGTTGGGCCAGGGTAGCAACTTATTTAACCAGTCTATCCAAAAAACTTGCTGACCACTGTACAAACGGGCAATAAAACTGAAAACACGCCTACTAGATATTCCCTATATAAGAGGGGGATACAGTACAGTTAGGGTTGAAGGTGAATGTACAGAGGTGAAAAATAGTGGGGAAAATCAAGGAAGAACGCAAATGAAGAACAAAGGACCCAAGTTGCCAGCTCCTTTCAGCTGAAGATGTTTCCTGTGCATAACCACTCTCGCTAAAGTGATATACCCCCAAAAAAAAGCTATAAACAAGAAATAAGAAATAGACCTCATCTTTACCATAGGGATGAAACTCAATACTGGATTGTGCACGAAATAGTAATACTACGAAAGAGTCCCAGGGAGGTAAGGGCTCTTACCCCGACCGTTAGTGAAGAATGAAACCTAGTAAGGTTAAATGAGATCTCTAAATGAGACATCGGACAGCGCTTGCTTGGGTCTAGCTTCTAACTCAGGAGATTGCAGACAGTGACTGAAATCCATCGTAGGAGGGAACAAGAGTTATAGTCCTATCATAGCAAACTCTTGGATCACAACACTAGCCATCTCGAAATGGTAGGAAAAGGGGCGTGACCTTCAGCCTTAGAGTAAATAGGCATAAAACGGCATGGGTTTCAAGTTCCCCATTTCTGGTAGGATGGAGATAGAAACTTGTGCCTTAAGGCGTGTAAAAACGGCCTGTGGACAAGTCTTTCATATACGGGGTCAAAAGGGGCCAGTGCCATGCCCCTTTTGAGGTATAAAAAGGTTCCTGTGCATTAAATAAATGTGGCATTATCAAATATACATCCCCTGAAATAAATAACAGTAGTCCTTTTGAAAATAAAAATGTGTTTATTTCAATAATATAATAATATTGACTCAAATGGCATTCCATAACATTCCAGCTGACATCAATGTAAAATGACTTTAAGTGCACGTACGTCATACACAGTGGTGAAGTGGTGCCTGGAGAAGTGGGTATGCCCCACATATAATTTTTATCAGCCTGTCCAGCAAACGATAGATGGCCGGTGTTATAAACAGTGACATGCAAGTCTATAATGCATATTTAGTTCACCCAAAAATAGGTCAGTATTATTTGCCCATTGTCCGTGAACTTTTGCTGCTTGACTTCAGGGAGTAGGAATAATTATGAAATTAACATTAGGATGTGCATATTTTGCAATTAATACTGGCCCACAGACTATAGGGTGACTACATAACAATGCATTTTGAGGGAATTATTCCTCATTCCTTAGTTTATCCACACATGACAATTGGACAACTATTTTCTCACCTTGCAAGTAGTCTATGGGCCAGTAGTGCTGCTCCTATTTCTGGCTCAAGGGGATTAACCTGTATTAGTGCAATACAATATAAAAAAATGTTCACCCCAATAATCTGTTTCATTTGATTTTCAATTTCCTGTCCGTGGCCCATTCCAGGGCCAGAGATCCCAACACAAACCCCCTGCCAAATGGGTTCCCCCCAATGTGTGACTGACAACAGTTTCTCCCTTGACACACAGTAACAGGCTAATGGTAATGTCGAGCCCTGACATATGTTATGGACATAATATACAAGGTCCTGCTATCAAGCAGTGATCACCGTGGTTGACGTCTACGTAAGAAGTTGCAGTCGAAGAGGCAGCATCTTTGACAATGTCGGCATCCTCTCCCACTGCTGGTTAGCTGAGCTGCTGGAAAAATAAAAGAAATGCAGTGCAGTTGAACGCATTCACCCTGTAATAAGTTATTGGCTAAACATGAGATCATCATATACTATGTACTAAGTTGTCGCTTTGATCCGTAGCAATACACACTGCATTTTCTGATGTTTTACATGTCATGGTGGAGCTGAAGCAGATCGGCATGAGGCATCTGGCTCAAGGATGCTTACAGATAGACTATGGACAGTGGGGTCTGAATCCAGAACCTTTCGGCAAACACCCTAATTCTGCCCCTATTGCTGTTCATAATGGCAAACACTACATTCAGAATTACTCATTATTGGAATATAGCTAAATGTGGTGAGCCGCTCGGGACTTTAGGGATCTAAAAAAGGACTGACTCCGAATCATTTCTCCTTTCGTCACACATAACTTTCCTTTTAGTTCTAACATCATTGCCTTGATAATTCCTCACTTTACTCTAGCGAGACCCTGACTTGGAGCAGCAATTTTGGCTTCAATAACATACTGCAGGCCACAAATGACAGACAATGGAGGAGCGAGAGGTAGTAATAACGTGAGCCCCATTCATATAAAACAATTATCGTTTAACAAAACCAATCCAGCGAGACACCGTTGTGCCATGAGTTAGATTTATCCCACAGATGCCACAACTGCCCAGGCTTCCACTGGTTTATGTATCTCTCTGCTCTCCTGTTGCCTCCACTTTCATCTGATCTTTTTCTTAAGACCTGTCCATAAGCAATGGGTTAAATCTACAGGGGGAAATACATGTAGACAAAAGAACCCCTTGTTTGAAAGGCTATCATTATAATCTAACGCTGTGAAATATTGTCATTACAATGTTTCTGGTGTCTGTGAAGCCTCTAATAATTGACAAAAGACAATAAACAAGAAATGATTTTGTCAGCAGAAGCATCCTCAGTCACCTCCGTTATTTTGCCTGATGCCCAAAGTTGAACAGACGATTGGTAAAAAATGTTGTTCTTATTTATTAAAAGTGAAGTTACAACACAGAAAAAACACAAGCAAATAATTACGTGTTTGAGAAACTATAGGCCAGAGGTAGGTCTTTTTCTACATTGGCAGGGTGCCAGTATTATGGATGAAACCAACCCTTGTTGTACGTCTCTACTAGGGTTCGTATTGGATTTGAGTTGTAATTGGCTTCAACTTCAGGCAATGGATACAAATCATTGTTTCTAGTTTTGTATCTATACATTTCGATCTACATTTCCACTGGGCCCCTTCAATTGCCTCGCCAGACTACTGAGAACCAGGTCAAACTCCAGCACTGTCTTGTCCAAATCCCATGTGTGCTTCTCTGCTTGAAACTATATCAAAAGGCAATACAGCCCTTACAGACTCCACACTGGATGACAATTTCCGGAGAAGACCGATAAACAATTTTTTCAACCGACAGCTCTCACTGCAGTTTTCAGTTTCAGTTTTCAGCTTAACTACCTCATCGTCAGCCTGAAGCGGAGAGATCTGGCTGACTGCGGTGGCGTCCATCAATCCTGCACTCAGCCAATCCCTTCTGTCCTGCAGCAACGTTCTGCTACCCTGCTACGGTCACCGAACGTGTGAATTCCCATTTTATATATCATCCTCTTCTCAACTTCTGAAGGAAGTGTATTTGTTATATAAATATCAAACTGGACAGTAATGGAAATGATTGGCATGTCCTTAAATACTGCATTTCTCCTCATTGCTTCGCTCTGCAGCGGTGTTGTTTCTCAGATTTTGTTACCACATTAAACCTATGCTTTCCATTGGACGGCTGTGTGCCTTGTAGAATCCAACATGAAGAGATGAATTGTAGGTTGAAGGAGCATGTTTATTTTGACATTGATATCACCAAACATGTTTAGCCACATTTACCAGTATTCCAGGTGATTTTTGATAAACTTCCAAAATTGGCTCTTGCAAGAGCTAAACACACACACACACACACACACACACACACACACACACACACACACACATACACACACACACACACCCATACACTCACACAATAACAACTCTAAGTATTTCAGTTGTTACTAACGACAGCCGTTTCGTCAGGGGCCGACACCAATTACACAACCTTGTTTTCTAAAATCAAATTCCAATCTTCAATCCAATATCAGTTGACATGTACAAAAAGTGCAGCCTCAAAGGGTCACTACTCCCGCCAGTCCATCCTAATCCACAAATAATCAAATCTCTCCTTTTTTGTCTCAAATGTTTCATTTCCCTTCTATGCATCTCCATCTCAGAGTAAATGATTTCAATATTTAGCCGCTGTAATGATTGTCATACCATCCCGACACCTGTTGTTTGTATACACACAAGTAGATATACCTGTCCATGCATGGCACACGTTTGTGCATGTGCTTTATCATATGCGCTACACACACTGACACATGCACTCACACACACATACACACACACACACACACGCACATGTACGCATGTGCTTAGAAGTTCTGACATACAGGGAGTGGGCAAGTAATACGGGTGGAGTGAGTTATGAAAAAATACTATTCAACTATGAAGCATAAGATAAGATAGTACTTTATTAATGCCGCACAGGAAATTCATATCAACCAGTTTAGTAAAAAGGGAAATGATGCAGTAGAGTGACTGCATGTATTGTTGCCTGTAACATTATAGATACAACTATTTGTATTTAAGTGTAATTCAGAATAGGTTCATGTAGCGGAAGAGGAGGATAGAGTATCAAAGGCCATACAGACCACAGTTCCGACTTTACCTCTCACATATACACATATATTCAAGTGAAATGCACTTACATTCACATGGGAAATTTCCCTCACATACAACTGAAAGTCCTCTCATATACCACTGAAAATGCCCACACATACTACTGAGATGCAGTAGTGGTGGTATGTGAAAGGAATTTCAGTATGTGAGAGCATTTCACATGTAAATGAGATGTGTGTATGATAAGTGAGAGGTATAGTATGAAATATCTCTCCAAAGACAGAAATGGTTGTGTGTTATACAGTAGAGTGGGATGAGTCATCTTCAGGTCTCCAAGAATCCCTGGAGACCATTAGGGGATAGGGGAGACAAGAAAAGATAAGAGGTTCCGGTACAGATGATCCTGGGATCCTTGATCAGAGATCCAGCCTAAGGTCCAGCATAGTCTCATCACACAGGTCGTTTAAAGAAAAATACAAGCTGGAAAAGACAGTGGAAAGCTTCATTTTTGTATCATATTTACAATGTAAGGGCTTTGTTTCAGGTCTATGAATAGCATTGGGTCACTTACTAATATTCAGATTGACGGCTCTGAATGATGATTCTGATTGATAGTTCTGATTGACTGTTCTGATTAATAGTTCTGATTGATGGTTCTGATGACTGTTCTGATTGACGGTTCTGATTGATGATTCTGATAGCTCTGATTGACTGTTCTTATTGATGATTCTTATTGACAGTTCTGATTGACTGTTCTGATTGAAAGTTCTAATAGATGGTTCAGATTGATGGTTCTGATTGATGGTTCCGATTGATGATACTGATTGATTGTTCTGATTGACTGTTCTGATTGATAGTTATAATAGATGGTTCAGATTGATGGTTCTGATTGATGGTTGAGCTCCCGGTGAAAGAGAAGGTGTTCTGCTTCTCACTGCTTGAATATCAAACAGCTCGTGACCTTCCTCAAATGTCTCTCTGATTATGACATCGACATGTATGTCAGGGTGATAGGCAGCATTCTTAGGATCAAAGTGCATATGTGCGTGTGTGTGTGTGTGTGTGTATGTGTGCGTGCACGCACATGATATTGTCTTTCATATCTACAATATAAGGGCATTGTTTCAAGTCTATTGAATGGTAACAGGTCACTTCTTTTGGTATGTAAAGTGTGACATTCTTCGCTTTCCCATCTGCCTTCACCCCCCCACCCCACCCCCCCCCCCCATTTTCATGTTGATTTATTCCATTAAGAGGCGGTTGGTGGAATCACTTTCTGCAGAAGGACAAAGACACTCAGGAAGGCAGTAAAATAAACAACAGTGTGTTTTTTAGTGGTGTATAAACCTGCTGCAGCGTGTGAATATGCCTTGCCCCTCAGGACTCTAGAGTACCACGGTGTACTCAGAATCAGGATTACTTTATTCTCTCTTAAAAGGGGGGGGGGGGGGGAGGAGTTATAAAATCTTCTCTGCTCACTTCTTCTCTCAAAGGCACCCTTGAGTTTATACTTTATACTTATTCGAAATAACCTATCTTAAATAAAAATATATATATACATTTTCCCCCAATTCACTCAATAAAGAACAGCTTTGGATGTCATGTGAAAAGTTTCCTGTGACGAGATTCGACAGATGCATGTGGTTTCCCTTCAAATAAGTCGAGCTATAGTATCTATAGACTTTTAGTATTATTTGATTACTATGATGTGTCTGTCCCTACATGAGATTCCATGATGAGAGTCAAACTTCTTTAATCCCATCATCAACATACACACTCATGCATGCACGCAAACATTCAAACACACTCACATGAACACACGCACACACACACACACACACACACACACACACACACACACACACACACTTTGTACCACACTCTCCTCTACAAACTCCAACTCCAAGTGCGAGAATCGGTAGAGTGGCAGTACATCCTGGGTTAATGATTAGCCATATACAGAATCCTGAGACAGCAGCAAGCAAGGGACCAAGAGCAGATCACATATTCATATTTATAGGTACACACATATCAAACAGGTTTCATTATATTCCATTAAATGTAGCATACTGTTTTTGCAGCATGGTCGCCTTAAACACACATACATACACACACACACACACACACACACACACACACACACACATACACACACACACACACACACACTGCTCTGACTCTGATCTTTCCCCTGATAATGAGGCCTGCACTGTGCTTTTTTGTGTAATGTTTTGTGTTTCTTCTTATACCGCTTGAGGAAGTAAATGTCAAGTGTACTTAATGGAGTCTTGTTTTATTTGGCAAACAAGGATGAAGAGAATGACAGCATCACCTTCCTCTGTGAGAATCCTCAATCCTCAACATTTTTATATTTAGCCCAAGGCAAATAAAAGTATTTATTTCTCAATATTAGTAGCTTTTTATTTACATTTCTATAAGGGTGCAGGCTATTATTTAACTATGTTATCATTATTTTATTAAAGCATTATTACATAAAACAAAGCCAAAAAAGCTATGTTAGAACTTGATGTTTCTTACAGGCACCCAGGCAAGCAAATATGTCTGCTTGAAATAGCTAAGCATTATTATATAGCATCAGCATAGGGGTTTGGGTTGGGGTTAGGATTAACTCTTACCCACTAACCCTATCTGCTATGCGAATGCTATTCGTTATTTTTTAATGCTATTCAATTATGTATAAGTTAACACTTATAGGAGCTAAATCTGCCTATTTTAGAAGTTTCTATTCTAGAAACTTCCCCCATTTTGAGTTAGTTTTGATTGCTTGATTGCTTTGCCACACCCATGCTAGGCTGATTGGAGCCAGGTGGAAGCCCCAATATAAGGGAATTCGTTTTTTTGAAGGACAGAAGTTGTAGTCCTGGTTTTGTAGTTGGGAGCAAAAATAATGTGTAACCATCGTGCATCTTACTTTGTGGAATATTGGAAAACATTTCAGCAAAGACGGAAGACGGAATAAATCCACGACGATTACTAGACCACTGTTAATGCGTATTACTGCATTAACTGAAGTTAATGATTAATTACTGTACTGTTGTTGTAACGTTTTCCCTTTACAACTTTTTAGTGCTCGTGATATAGTGGATGGTGGCTTTAAAAGACCGTCATGGCTCTCTATTTTTACATTGAAATTAAGAGAATGCGCCGTATCTGGTTTTATGCTAACAATATTTCAACCATCAAGTCAAACAACTCTTTATATAACTTTTTATTTTAATAAACATAAACTTTTTAATAACTTTTTATTTCTGTCTTTTTTTTATTTTATCAGCAGCCCACAGACCCTCAGAATGGCGCTCCTATCTAAAAGATCTGTGACTGTTTGAAGCTGCGCTGTATATTTCAGTGTACCCAAGACCTGACCATTTATGTTGTAATAATGAAAATCTCCAACCCAATTAATCCGTCTCTTACGCACACATTTTCCATCAGAAACTTTAAACACCAGCGTTGCTCCTCCTTTGGCTGAATATAAAGGTGTGTTTTTTTTCCTGATAATGCAGACATAACAAGGTACGAGTGTGTGTGTCTGTGTGATAGTTGTGTGGTAGCAGTTGAGCGTTATTGTAATCGTTGTGTTCATTTGACTGATGTGTGTAGTACTGCTGCACTCAATGCTACAATTAGTGCCTGTAACAGAAAAGCGGGTGAGGAAGCAGATTACATTGTTATAGTGGTGTGGATTTAGACACCAGTCACTTGATGTATCGATTGGTCAAACGCTCGTACCAATCAACAAATGTGTCCACACCTGTAAGACTGACAGCTGGAGGCAATCAGGGGAAGACGTAGTATTTAATGGCTGAGGCCAATCAGACAGGTGAGTGTGGAACAACAGGTCTTATCTATGCGGTGTATATATATCTTCATTTCAGATACTAAGTCCTCAAGTTCAAAAACTGTAGCTGACACACCTTACAGAAAGGTTTACAAAAATATGAAGTATTCATAAAAAAAATACAATAAATTGTGTAATTTCCTTTTAACTGTTATTTTATTGTATTTTCCCTTGAGAGAGAGAGAGAGAGAGAGAGAGAGAGAGAGAGAGAGAGAGAGAGAGAGTGTGTGTGTCTGTCTGTCTGTGCCCAGTCAATGGACAGATAACATGGTCCCAACATAATAGAGCCCTTACCAATCTGCAAAATTAAGCGAATAACAAGATGCTGGGTGTGGAGGAGATGATGAAGGGTTAGAGTAGGACAGCACAAATACGAGGTGTCAGGGGGCCTCTGATGAGTCACAGGGCTGAGAAGCTGGGACATTTAATCTGGGAGTGAGGGGGAGGGGGTTGTGAAGGATGGACGTGGCAATGAGCGACAACATATTTTGGGAGAAGGGTGTTTCACACATCATAGAAAGGAGCATTCTGCTTCACAGAATGACAAACTATGAAGAAACTTGGTTTTTAGTCTGAGGATTGGTTAGTTATGGGAATTAATAGCAAGGAAATCACATTTAACAGCAAAAATTACAGGAATTATAGGAGGATTAAAGTTACCGTAATTACTGTATTCGAATTTTCTCTAATGTAGATCAGAATTTAGTTACAAATGCTTCACTCATAAGAATATATTTTTTAAGAATGTATAACCTTAGAGACCTCAGAAACCATGAGGTAGCTATTGGATTGGCTGTGAGATGTCCACCTCCAAAAGCCTAAAGTTTTCTCTGCACTCAGTTTCTCTTTGCATGATTTGATTGGTTGTTAGTAGCCTGAAATCCCACTGTCACCTTCCTTAGGTAGTATAAATTTGCACTTGGATTTCCCAACAACTAGTAAGTGGAATTCTTAGTCTAAATAAAGAAATTGCTTGATTAGTTAAAATGTTCGGAATAGTCTTTTTTGTGGTAGCAGACACAGTGGGTTCTGCTGGAGCTCCGACTGGGGGCACAAGGTCTGCTGAAAACTAGATGCACACAAATACATAATAACAAGCTGCCTTAACAAATCATAATTATTCAAAGAGTATGCAAGTATTTTAAAAGACACCAAGATGACCTATTTATTATAAGTGAATATATTCATATTTAGAACTCTAATCTACATATTTAGTACTGGGAGTTAACAAACCATGCATAGCTATGTATTTATAAAAAGACGCAAACCTGGACATAGCCACTTGTGGTTATGCACTACTGCTGAAATTTGAGGACACAATCTCGCGGATTCAGCAATATTGGGCCTGTGTGTCGAAAGTGCAAAAATGCAGAGTCAACTCGCAGATATCTTTGTCAGAGGTGTGATACGGGCACACCCACATAGCGCCATAAATCAAACTCGGGCCAGACTTAAGAAAACATTCAACCTTGGTAGAAAATAAACTCACGAGAGTCCCACTGGCTTACAAGCTTCTTGTCTTCCAAATCACACTCATTATGTTTTATAGTCCGTCAGCTGTTTTGTAGAGTTAAAAACATTATACAGAATCACCTTGCCGTTGAGTTAGTGTCTTTTGAAGCCAAGTTTTCATGAGGGGTCGTTTGCAAAGTGATGCAAACGTTAGGTCCCACACATTATTAACTCGTATCCATACTCTCAGATAAATGCTGGTACTTTTTACAGAATCAGGAAATTTTATTTTCTTACTGCACAGATAATGTGTACAATACAGTGCAGAATAGTCCCATTTTATTGAGCGCTATAAAACAGGGAGGACATGCCGCCATTACGGCTGCCAAGACATTCGATGCTTTGTAGCTCCCAAACACAATGACACGGTCCATAACCATCACTTGCATGTCAAAACGTGTGCCCTACTAGGCCATTCCGTCTGGCCGTTTTGAACCCATTTTAAGTGAAGGGCGACTCGGCAGCAGAGTGAATGAAAACCCTCTCTCCTTTATCTATATCTACGGTATTGAGCATCATTTCAACACTACTCAAACACATTTTTTCATCAGTCCTTTGCCCACAGTGTAGTGTACGTGCTTGTAGTGGGTAATGATGGTGAAAAGCAAAGTTTTTACAGATGCAGAATATTATAGTGTTCTTCCACGTGAAGGTTTGTTGAATATGGTGGTGAATGGAGACTCATTATGCCAAATTTTCCTACCTTCCCTTTTTATGTGTCAATTTGTTTGTTACATCTTAGAATTTTAAATACTAAATGAAGACAGGAATCTTAATGAAACTGGGGCTTTGGGGTACTTAATGATACATTCCAGATTTAGTTATTTTGAGACAAATTGTAGATTCAAGAAAAAAAAAGATATCAGTACATTTATTATAATATATATATATATATATATATATATATATATATATATATATGCACAGAGGGAAAATAACTTGTTAAGGAATTAAATATACATAAACACCAGTATTGTCCTTTCAGATTGTTCACTCCATCACATTTTCTCCACTAGAAGGGCACTCATTAAGACATGTTATGGAATTGTCTTCCTCTAGAGGCTAATCATCACCTTTTTTTTCAATGTGAAGGGCAGCCAATAGGGGACTTCCTCTAGTTTTTACCAGTCTAGATGGCACTTTGGCAACATTGTTTCAACCACCGGGCGAGGCAGTCGCCCCCCCCCCCCCCCCCCCCCCCCCGCCCCCTTCCTGCTTACCGAAAATAATACCAGAGCCCTCTCGAGATAAAGTCACCAAATCAGTGTATTCCTTCAAAGTCTGGTTGCTTCAAATGAAGACATGAGAGATTACACATGTTTAAGACCATTCAATCAACTATTGGAAATCCAATTATGGTCCCCCCCTGTGCTAATCCATGTCTGGCCACTGGTCCTCCTGATAGCACTGTTTGCAGGGGGAATTACTTTACACACTTTTCTAATCAAGACCTGTGGTTTTTGGTAAGCTAGCATTCATGCTGCTCCTTAATAAGACCACCATCGCTAATTAAATTAACACCACACCGAGGCTTTGAGGAGGCAAGGCCTGTTGCTCTGCTGCAGATAAGTGATGGAGGCTTGTGGCAGGGGGTGGAGATTGACAAGCATTAGAAGAAACTTCTTTCAAAAACCTTGAACACATGTAAGACGGCGCCCCTCTTCTTCCGTTGGTGGGCGTTGTTGGATCAAAAACAGTCCCCCCGCATATCATACATTTTAAATATGGGGGAGCTTTTTGTTTTTGGACGATGAAGACCTAATTATTATTTTTCCGACTGTGTTTTTGTCAGATAGATAGGAGAGCTGGAATGCTCAGTGGAAACAGGAGGAGGATCAGAGAGAGGCAAAACAGCTGCTGTGTGGCAAAATGGGAAAGATAGGCACACGCAAATTCCCTAAGTACATCTCTATCGGCACTGATGTTGATTATCCTAAGAATATATTCTAAAGTCTTAAAGCAAAGATTGGAGCTTAAGAGAAAAACAATATTTATATAATTATTAGTTTTACCAACAAATTGACCTTGTATTAATTTTTATTTTAATATTATGTGATTTACTTTAGGACCAAGTAATCCACTTCCTCTTATGTATACAAATGTATAATTATTTAGGGCTTATATTATGTGGGCATTGTACTTCTCTTTTTAATTCAACTTTTTTTTTACTTTCAGTAATACCCCATTGCGATTTTATGAACCACTGAAATAATTGTATCTGAAAATAACAAAATATTTTACTGCTCCATCATTGAGCCTTTTGGAACCATATCATCCAAATTGGACTTCGGAATTTGAGGATTGAAAATAAAAAGTAGTGATATGTTTAACAGCAACAACTTACAAAATGAGCGGTTTGGCAACAATGACCAAAGCAACGGATGACTGCAACTTCAGCCAACATCTTTTCTTCAAACTGACAAAACAAGCTTTGGCTAATCTAACTAGTGAAGCAAGTCTTGAAATCTCTAAAATACCCTTGATGATAATTCACTTTGTAATTGCTTTTAGTACAGGGTTGCCAACTTTGGGTAACTGGCTGGAGTGAGAGTTTGATGCCATGGGCATTTGCGCATGTGCACTTAATCACATGCACATATTTGGACTAAATTCACCATCAGGGTTTAAAAAGGACGTAGCTTATGCATGTGGTGGGAGGGGGAGCTTAGGTAAAAAATTTAAGGATTTAGCCTGAGTATGCCCACGCCCTGAGTACTTCCACCCAGGGAAATACTCACAATTTTACAATATTAGACATGCACTAACCCAATAAAGGGCACACAGGTTCGTTCACTAATGAAAGCCAAAGACGTGTTGTTTCCAATATCCAAATCTTGCTTGAACACCTTCTTGGGTCCTGGCTGTGAACATGACCAGCTGTCCAATCAACACGGAGATAAGCATCACGCACCAATCAGAGTTTAATTTAAGATACGATGGAAGATAAGATGGAAACACCATCACCCGGTTTTCGAATACTCCACTATCTTCTAAAGTCAAAGTCGTTCGTTTGGTTTAACCAATAAGATTTGACCATAATTTGTTCGCCTGTTCATCTCTGTTGCTGTTGCAGTGTTTTGGCGTGAGAATTGTTTGGGCAGCATGAGAGTGTGAGGCTGAAGCTGAAAGTGTGTGTCACACGGCAGAAGCGTGAGAGTTGGCAACCCTGTTTTAGTAATGGAATGTGTCTTCTGAAGTCCCACTCAGAAGTGTGAGATGTAAAATGTCTTGTAGTACACAGTGTTTACACATACTACTGTTCATAAAGTGCCTGCACTCTTACTGCTACAGGACTGAAATGACAGGTGGGGAATTCTAGCAATATTCTGAAAATCTCTATAATCTTTCTCTAAACTGGATTCCTTATAATATCCCTATCCCTACAGTACACATACAATTAACATAAAACACAGTGGTTGGATTTAAAAAGATCTGCCTGAATATTCCATTGGGAAGAAGATAATGGATGTGGGCTTTAAAACGAATGACAGGTTGTTTTTCCACATGCTAATTTTACTCTACAGGCCTTCTCATCGTCGTCAGAATGTCCCAGTTCGAGACAATCTTCTCAGAGAGAGCCGACATGGGACAGGTTGTTTACGAAGGGCAGAGTGACTAGGTATTCACTGTTTTATATACATGTAATGTTTTCCCCTCGTGGCCCCAGGAGAGGCAGGAACAATTCCATTTAAATGAGAGGTTTCGACTTACTACATATCATCAAAGCTATTTGTTGTGATACTTTTGGGGCAAGTGTACATAAAGACATTCAGTACAGTTTTCTTTCGACCAAGCCTCATCTTGCCTCAACACCACGGTTGTTGCCTAGCTGATTACCAAGACGATGTGTTGCTCTCTGATGTGGTCACCGTGATCACTGAACCACAGGAAGGAAAACACAGTTGGAAAATGCTATTTAAGAATTGAACTGGTCTTGTAACGACTCTGAGAGCACTGTGATAGCATACTTTTTTTTACCTATCCGCTTCCCTTGCTTTACCATGTGAGGATATTGCCTATAATGGATGATTTCAGAGTGCCAAGGAAAGGAGGAAAAACTAAATTTGTATGATTTAATTTAACTTCTTCATAGTCCACAATGGTGGCATAAAATTAAACAGCCAATAACTATTGTAACTACTTTGAAACGATAGCCCCTGATAGATCTGAAACCATGTTTTATAAAAAAACATTGTTAAACAAAATGAGATTGAATCTCTAATATGTCTGTTGACTACATATTCATCCATGATTATATGATGTTGCAGTTCCTGACTTCAGGAGATTTGAGCATAAGGAAGTGATTAGAAAGTCATCCACTATGTGGTGCGTTGCTGCGGCCTGTGAGGGACACACCTCACAGGCTAATGGTTCCGTTGTGTTCACATCCGTAATGAGGTTCTCTGACGAGGCTGAGACGACGTCACAAACCTCTCTCCTCCAACTTTATCCTTTGGGATTAATAAAGTACTCTGAATGGACATTCACACAGGTCAAGCACAGCGGGATGCCATGCTTTAGACAATGGCACGGCTGCTAATGGGCTCATGAACAGCATGTTTCACTCTATTGTATGATTCTCATCATTCTCTCTTTTTACAGGTGCAGTGGATCACAAGAATGTCATCACAACAATGTTTTCCTTCATTTCTTTTTGCTCCATATGAGAACACGTCAAGCATGGAGATCTCTATCTGACCACCAACTCTAAAATGCACAAAATAAAAATGATAAACGAATTACATTGAATTTGAAATTTTTTTAACTTCAGAGCTTGCTGTATGCATCGCAGGTGCAGCCAAGTTCAGTGGTAAATGGGTGTCATTTTGGTTTAACTGAAGCATTTTCCCCCAGGCTTAGGGGTTGTCCTTGCAGGAAATTCCTGTTTGGAAGGTCAGGCATCTGTCTAGGACCTGTCAAGCAATGGGGCCTGCTGATGGGTGGTCACACTTCTCTCCACCTTTCAGGGTTGTGTGCTAAATTCCATTCGGAACAGGCTGTCACTATAACTGGAGCAGTATTTGTTCCTGGAAGATGGATCCTTGTTTTTACTGCACTTTTTTTTTCATCCAACTGCATGTATTTCTTTGGTGATGTTGAAAATAAACACAGAGCGTTGATTCCAATGCATTCCTGTATTTGAGCAACCTGAATGGGTTCTCAAAACGGGTTCAAGACTACCATTGTCATCTGCATCACCTCAAATTTGTGCAAATTACATGCTGCCACCAGCCATAATAAACATCAAGCGTGTCTTTTACCTTGAAATCTTCCCCACCCGGTAGTGTGATTGCCATTAATATCTTTATTTTGCATCGGTATGAATGTGATGATTGTGAAGCTGCTTCTCTGAGATTGACTTCCCACAGGAGGTGGTCCTTCACACATGAAAGAGAATATCCTAACACTAAAATAATCTAGTCACAAGGACAGAGCCATCTCTGTTTATTAAAAGTGTTGCGTTCCCTGTGTATGATGTGATACGGGGTGGACTAGTTAAAGGTTATCTCTGTGGATTGATGTTAGAGTTTGTTCACCTTTTAGTCTTTAAAGATCATTTTTAAATCATACCACCTTTACATGCATGTTATCGCTACAATATCAATATTCTAAAGCAGTCTTTTTGATAACTTACTGTTTATATGGTTTTCTGACTCCAAAGTGGGGATTGATTTAATTGGCTTGCTTTGCTCTTCTACTTAACAACACAGATGGTGAATAAATGTTAGCTTTTATTTAACTGACAGGCAAGCAGTGAAGACCATGTGTGATTTTCTGTAGTATTTGCTGTATGTTATTCCAGGAGCCTTGCAACCTTAGTGGTATCTAAAATTAGTCATTCTGCGCTGGGCCACTAGTGAATAAGAGGAAGTCAATTATGTTCTACCTGGAAAATGTCTAATCAATACAATGCCTTCAAAATTAAAAATATATAATTAGAATTGATTTTGCAATAGTGTGTGTCGTTCATTGGCTCTGACTATGATATTGTAATACAGGTGGGGCACTTTCTGTATCAGCAATAGATCCCATCGTGGTGCTTTCATACAGTGGACATGGCTGCTATTCCCTCAGCTACAGAACTGGACTGAAGTGGTAGATTGTTGCTGGAGGGCTCCCAACTGGGAATAAAATAGCCAATATCCATGTCACGTGGCCATTCAGTTCTTAACGACAGCACAGCAAATCCTAAACATATGCTATAGTGCAAAGCATTACTTTCAACTCAATATTCCCTATTTAGCTAAACAAACCATTTATTTTGCCTATTGTGTAATGGCCTCTCTGATAATGAAGCATAGATTGTCAGAAAACGAAGGGCGTAATCAAACATTGTTGATGAGTTTAGATTGCGTTCCAGCACTGCATATTGATCTATGAAAAATGTTGAGCTGTATAGGTCACTGAAAAGAAGGAAGCAGCATGCAAGAATGCAGCCCTTATTGTGCCTTAAACAAGTTTATATCAGAACTGAAAAGGTCCTCTTGCTGAGCCCGCTGCCCTGTCCCTGAAGGTCCAGCTACTGCCAGCAGCAACAGCTCAACCACTCGCCCCTCCACAGTAAACATCAAGCTGTTAAAACAGATGTACATAATGTTATCAACAACAATAACAAGTTATACGCATGAACAGTAGCTTTAACATTCCTTTGCTAACTCGTCCACCATCCAGGGGCATCATACATTCTCATTTACTTTTCTGTGATTTCAAGGCATAGGTCATCAGTGCAATAGTAGGCTACATTCAGGCAGGCTCACTGAACATCACATAATGGTTATAAGCTGTGCTGAGAATGTTACCATTGCCATCTTTGACATTAATTTGGCCTGATTATTCCAACCACAGAGCAGACACAACAGCCAATAATAGGTAAATATAATAAAATACCCTATTCTATTATCCCTCTCTTTATTAGTAGCATCAAGGTATTTTGCCCCCAGTGTTTATACTTGTTTAAACGTGTAATCATTGATCAATGCATACACGGTAACGGTAGCTAGATGTTTCTGCATAGTGGTTGTAATTACCAGCCATTTTAGCAGGGTGGAGATTCGTCCGGAGCCCTGAGTAACTACGGAGACTGCATCGGTCGATGTCACTGTGCTTTTCTTTTGAGTAGCCATCTAATTCAAACTCACTCGCTCTAGGGAAAGGATTGTGCAGTTTAGATTTTTTTCTATATCATTGTTGTAATGCCTTCACCTAGATAGGGACGCACACACATACATCACTGACCAAATTGCCCTAATCCTTAATATTTACTCAGCATAACGGGCATGCTGTGTTTTTAATTTTTCACTGCTCTGTTTTCAAGCAGTTAGATGCTAAAACATGTAATTACCATTTACAATAGGCGACCAACTGCGGTCAAGTGGACTGGAAAGGCTGTATTACTTTTGATAATGCATTTATCCAAAGTGACTTACAGTGAATTATAATACACTAAGGAGCATTGAGGTAGATTGTGGACACTGGGGTTTGTCCTGCCTTATACTTAATCATCTATATTATGATAGGCTACTTCCTCTTTAACAAACAAGGAATCATTCCACATTAATGTGTGTATATATATATATATATATTTGTCTTTTAAGGTGCCAGTGAGAGACTTAGGAATTGTCTTTGTGTGGGTGGTGGAAAGCTTTTAGCTATACTTCTGTTATTCTGTGTAGTTGGAACTGAACACACACAGTCCCTATGTGTGAAGGTATCGGCATTGCCATTTTAGAAATGTTGGATGTAAAAGTTTTGCATGACAAGATAACCTTGACTAGGATATTATCAAACAGCATCAGCATTTGAGCGGTGACATAGTAGATAAACATGGGGGCTATATGGAAACACAACCATGGGGGATATATGGACATACACACACACATACACACACACACACACACACACACACACACGAAGAGCATTCCTCAAACATTCAGATGTTTAAGAGGTGACTGCATTGTATCACAGCTAAAAGATGCAAACATTTAAGTATTAAAAAAGATATATATTTGGCAAATACACACAATTTATATTACTGCTCTCCCTTTCCACAAATGAAGCATGAATTTCCTCTGCAGCTGTATCTGTGTAAGCTCCCAAACGAGTCGACCCATTACCCACTGAAATGATTCAAATTCATCAATGTGTAAAATGCTGCGTATAGATACAATGGAATGAGTAAGGCACCCATACCCACTCTCTCACACATGTACATGCACACACATTTACACAAGAGTATGTGTATGGAGGCACATGGACACACAATATATCACACAATAAATAGACATGCCATTTTTATAAAGCATGCATAAATAGTTTATTAAATAGAAAACAAGAAAGAATCTGTACATTTATTTGGCCTGGTACACATGTGCATGCACCTCCTCTTTGTGCAAACGTGTGTAGAGATAATAAGAGTGTATGTTTCCATGTGGGTCTCAATCATATATATCAACTTAAACTTGTATACCTTTTTTCTTTTTTGTTTCACCGCATCACCGGAGGCTGGAACTGGGTGTGCACCATTAGTTCTATACAAGTACCTGCTGAGGAAGGTGGCTGTCAACGTCTCATCTCCTCATCCCCTCAAATGTAATGAAGAGATCTCTCCCTTCTGGCCATTGATTTGACTCATAAGCTTCTCAACTTGTGTTGTTGCAATATCACCTCATCCATTTGAATCCTCTCTCCCCTGTGTAATTGATGGATTTTCGGGGGGGCGTCGACCGCACTCAGGAAGACAGACAGCCACTGAGCCTCGCAGGCTCCTTCTGTTGTCCTATGGATTTGAATTTTCATCCTCCATTTGTTTGAATATGTGATGGACGTGTGGTAGACATGATGGATGAATGCTTCCATCTGACTCAGTTGAGGATTGGTTACATTGTTACCTGAAGGTCGTTTATTTATCGCTAGGATAACACGGTCAGGTCCTCCGAGACACAGTCAGTGTCTGAAGATGATGAGAGGGATGAAGATCAATAGAGGAGAAATGAGAGTCACAAGAGGAGGCTGAGGAAAGAGATGAGATAGGTGTTGAGCAGAGAGGATCAGGGCGGAGGAAGTCGCTGTTTTAGTCTTAGTTGGCTGTTGCTGTGGGTGGTGCTGAAAGGAAGAGCATGTGTTGATTGCAAGTGCTTTTTGAAGTACCTCATGATTCACCTTTTAAACAGCATTGAATGTGATCTGGCTTGGCTTCGAAAACCGGATTCCCACAAAGCCAATCAAGGGGAAATCTCAGAGAGACCCTTCAGTCTATTTACCTCTTCTACTGCACATTCTGGCAACATCACAGTGGCCTGCAGTTCCATCACAGAGACAGAGAGAGAGAGAGAGAGAAATATACCTAATCCATTCCATGTCCCATAAAACCCATCTGAGCAGATTAATCAAAGCAGATTGTTGGCAGTGGGGGAAATAAATTTAAAGTTTACACGGTGCAAATGAAAATGCAAAAATAAAAAGATTATTAGAAATATTAAGTAAAAAGCTCAATTAGTGCCATAACTAAGAATCATGCTGTTATGAATGACTATGGTTGTAGCAGAGCGATCTACACCAATACAAGGTAACTCATTTACTTAGATCCTGCTGCTGCTGCTCACCTACCAGAGATGCACAATAATGCATGCTAGCTAACACATACTGACGCATAGCATAACAGCTGGTGACATCAGAATGTCACCAGCCTTTCAAACTTGTTCAGTGTCGATACCTTGAACATTTACAAAATGGGCGGAGTAATATAAAGACAGCTGATAACAAGTGTGCTTGCCTTGCAACCACATACATGTTTTTTTTATCCTCCATCATATAAGTGGCCTGACTAAATAGAAATACAAAGAAATCGTACAAAATTGAGGACTTTCAACAGAATTGTAGTCGGTGAGCAATGTTACATTTTGTGAAGCCTACTAACTCATCCATTTATTTTTAACATTGCTCACCTTGAAACTCAGCAAAACAGAGCTCTGCCTGGTATTTCTGATTGTAAAGCTGCTATGTGCTCTGTGCCACGCCTCTATATCTAGATAGATAGATAGATAGATAGATAGATAGATAGATAGATAGATAGATAGATAGATAGATAGATAGATAGATAGATAGATAGATAGATAGATAGATAGATAGATAGATAGATAGATAGATAGATAGATAGATAGATAGATAGATAGATAGATAGATAGATAGATAGATAGATAGATAGATAGATAGATAGATAGATAGATAGTATAAACAGGAGCGGTGCATGTCTTGAAGATAGAGAGCTACTGGGTGGAGAGAGAGAATGATAGTGATGGAAGAGAGGAAGGGGATAATAGATCGAGGGAGTGAGAGATAGAGAATCGGAGGCAAAGTGAGAAAGAGAACAAAAAAGAGAGATAGAGAGAATGACAGCAAGAGGACGGGAGAGAGTAGGTGGGGAGAGAGAGGGAGGGAGCCGGGGAGATAAGTGAGAAATGGCAGGGATGCAGGGGTGGAATCTGACATATGGATAATGGAGGATGTGAAAAAGTACTGCCAGGACACTGATCTAATTTAGGAGAGAGTGCTAACGAGAGAGGTAGAAGTAGAATGGCACTACAAGTGTGAGTGAGAGGATATCAAGAAGAGAGAAGGAGTGACGGAGAAAAGTGGTGCACATTATTGGTGATGCTGGACACGCACATTTTCAGATATTTCTTAAAAATGATAACATGGATTGAAGTACATTTGAATGAATGAAAACACAACATATGCTCTATAACCTAAGGGCGTATTTTTCTTTTCCTTTTCTTCAAAGTGAATTTGGCCTTCTTTAAAAATCCTCATCAATGATTCAAATCTATAAGGGGGGGCCAGGACAGGAATAAGCATGGAGACGAGCTGATTGTGTCGGCCCAGGCTAATTTCAAGCCTGACATCTGAGAGATAGCGTGACGCTTTTCTATCAGATGGCCCCACACATCCCTGGGCGAGGTGATAAAAACGAGAGACAATAACTCACTGAGTGGCAGAGGATAATATGATGGACAACAGTGGACACTCAATACCTTTTACTGTGTGTGCAGCAGCTGTGTGTGCTTGTGCGTGTATGTGTGGGTGTGCTTGTGTGCGTGTGTGTGTCTGTTTACGTGAACACTTTGAGCAGTTTAGCGCCGGAGGCTTTCCCGTTGATGAGAGAATGGGAGGATAGACTGTGCATGGGGGGGGGGGGGGGGGGTTAGGTGTGGGGGGTGGCAGGGGTAACGATAGGATATGTCTTCCATTTCTGGAAACCAAGAGTTTCGAAAGGGCTCTGTCCTGAAGCGGTGTTATTTATTTCCCACCCATCATCCCAGGATCAATGCGCTCATGGCTCCGTCTCTCTCATCGTGACACAATCCTTCTTCATATCAGCTTTTCCTTTGAGTACCACAGCATGAAGGGCGAGCAAACAGCAACTGCTCTCGTATCAAATGCGGACACTTGGATGGAAGGGAGCGACTAGCAGTTGCACCTTGCCACCTAGATTGTTTGCTTTTGGTTTGGTTTGTCAAAGGGGGCTGCTTGTAATCTCAGATTTGTCGCACACCTGTCTTCCCATCTAGCCAAGGTCGGCCTCGCGGCTCTCCTTCTTGCCAAGACTGATCTGTCTCATTACCAAACACGGGTCCCTGGTGGATTTCCATCCATCCCTCAGCCACTTCTCTTCCCCTCGCCCCATCTATTGTGACATCTTCCTGCAGTCTGGGAATCTGAGATGTGGTCAAACAAAGGAAAAGGTAAAAGACATAGGACAGAAAGGGCCATCTTGTTTTGTTGTTTGTTTTAGTTGTTTTTTACCTAAATTGAACCACTGTCCAGTCCACTCCAGCTTCATTTATTGTATATTTTATTGTATGACAAGAGGTTTGTGCTTGGCTCTTGTCCCTCAAGCAACAATAAAGGCAGATGCTAAATAGAAATCTTGGTTTACCAAGTACCCATTCCTTAACATGCCGACATAAATACTGTGTTCATATACACGTTGCTTTTGAAATGATAAATGTTTAAATGGAATAAAAACGAGTAGAGCTCAATTGTGGTACAAGTGAATGAGATTTAGTTGGGGGGAAAATATTGGCAAATTTAATTTAGGAAATGGAATGGAGAGGACATTGATGTGATGCAGTTGAGCGAGGAAGGTTGCCAAATTAGAGATAGAATTGTTATTGGATTTATGCTACTTTTAAATATAAATTATTTTGTCTCAAGCCCTGAATACTTTTCGTGACAAACCTCCGTGACATAAGGCAATGTTTATGCACAAAGCCGCATCGAATGCATATCTAATGCACAAAACCTTGATATGAAGGTTACCTTTTTTTATTTGGACTATTCTGTCAAAAAATATTATTTATCATTATTGCCAAGACAAAACAAAGAAAAGCCATTGTCAGTTTTTTCCATTACAAAACTGTACCTTTTTTGTTTCAAGAGTACCAAAGAAAGTATTTCACTACAGCTCTCACAAAAGAGCGCCTATACAGCCACAGGAAAAGCAGTACTGAAGTCAAGTTTCTGCCTAGTTTGTCAAGGCCATGTAGTTGCCACAAAAAAAAGACACAAATTGTATAGCACTGCAGAAATAACTGCAACCATCCATTTAGTGGTCACAGCCATTGGCCCCATAGACATAAATCAGCTCTGTTTTTCCAGGTTCAATCGGTTATGTAATATGACCACCATCATTAGTTTGACATTATTTGGCTGTGGTTATAGGGTTTTGATGCCTGCCCCAGCAGTTTAGGGTAAATAAATCTGCCTTTTTGCTTGTGCAAAAACACATGCACACAGAAAGTGGTTGCCAAGAATGGGTTGTATTTATCCACCATCTCATCCACTTATTCTTTGGGCCAATCTAGCTCCTACAGAACATGAGGTAATGGTAGAGTGTGGGTAAGATGGCCTGCTGACACTGTATCTGGATAAATAAAACAGACTATTCCATATATGTCTATGTGGAAACACACCAAACTCCAGCATATTAAACCCATACGTTCCTGTATGTGGAAACAAAGTAGACAGCTTTTCACCTATGAGTTGTATCATGGATGTATCAATGCACCTGAATCTGTCCAAACAACAGTCAAAGGGAATCGTTTGTATTTATTCATGCTGTGTTACATATCTAAACACTGCCCAATGAAAAATAAAAAACTGGTGGGTTCAGGATTGGAAAAGAATACCAGATTTTAAGTAAAACAACATTTGTGCATGATTGCTGTACTCTTATTTTATGATAGCATAATATAAAACGAATTTCTCTACTTCCTCTTAGAATACACCACACAGATTTACGACTTTCATAATCTTTCCAGACATGCTGCTAATAATAATAATGTCGTTGAAAACTATCCTTAAGTTTAATAACATTCAAAACGATCTCTTCTAAAACGTATTTGGAGAAGTAGGGAGTGCCCGGAGAAACGGCCCTATATAAGGTGTTGACTGTGAGTTTCTTAATTTGAATTAGACCAGTACGCTAAGAATAGTTATACTTCTGAGGAGAAGAACTATTCTATTTCTATCATTTCTGAAGATTACTAAATTATGTCTTGTCCCTGGTGAAGAGATTATTACTTAATTAGTCTTAAATATATTCCAATAATGCCACCAAGACTGGTTCTCTTATTGAGACATTGTATAGCAGTCATTTCAACACTTCATTCATGAACTTTCTTTTTTTGTTTCTTTGTTAATAAATTAGTTCATGAAACGTATAATTGAATCATCATTCACGCTCAATCTCAATCTATTTGTGTGCGTACTAGTTTGGCATACAAATAGCACTATTAATATTATTTTGATCATAAAGACCCTTCATGTTCATGTCATCTGTTGGGTAGCCCTCAGATTGGGATTGAAAGTGCTATTTATGTTTAAATCCATTTTTAAACCAGTGGCTGGCTTCCAGAATGAATATGGCAAATTTTTATCTAATTATTCTGGTTGCCTAAATCATAGGCCTAGCAATACCAGAGTGCATTATGTATTATTTAATATGATTGCAAAAGGCCACTGTTTAGATTCATGGTGGTATTATGGAAGAGCGTAATATGCAAATAAAAGGCCCATCGTGAATTTTAAAACAATGCACTCCTCACAGGAAAGCGGCAGAGGCTCTCGCTCATGCTCAATACCAGTGAGGTACTGTCAAGATTGCATCAGCCACTGCAGGTTACCGCTAGCATAATAACGGCACTTCTTCTGTTTACATCACTCTGAGGTTCCCTCTAAAAGGTGCGTCTCGCATACAGAGGCCTTTTCCTCTTCGCCTCTTTTCTGTATGCGCGATCCGAGCTATAGCTTCACCTTTAATTCAAGGACATTCTTCCGTCGGTGATGCAATAATCCCGGGCTTGTCTTCGAAGAACATTGACATTCCGGAATGATCATCAGATGACTCGGGAAAGTCAGTCTCTCAACAGCCTCCTAAACAGGCGGTAATTAGGCTAAAATGAGTAGCACATTAAATCCACGTGCCGCTGGTGTTGGTGTGGCCTGTTTAAAAAAAAAAAACTCCCCGTTTCATTAAAGCTCTATTACGGCTTGTGCGGCTTGTTCATTAGCGGGAGGCTAATTTACCAAAGGCATTCCTATTATGAAGGGATAACTTCATAATGCTACCCAACCGTCCCCACATCTCCCTCCGCACCCCAACCCCCCCCCCCCCCCCCCCCCCCCCCCCCACACACACACACACACACACACACACACACACACACACACACACACACACACAGCAGCCACCACACACCTCACTTTACCAACGAAACTCTATTGTCGCGGGAGTCAGACTCATTAAGAATGATACAACAAACAAAAGCGTACAAGAGTGTGTATTTCTCTAGAGGGTCAGTTCATCGGACAGGTCAATGTTTTCTTCTTTGCCAAAAAAATATAGTGACACCCCCTGTGCAATGTTCCCTGAGTACTAGTCGTAAACGTGAATCTAAGAAAGCAAAATGCTGGCGCACTGAAAAGCTGATACTGAAAGCCTCCCTCTGCACACTGCCGCGTGCCTTCAACGGGATGTCTGTGGTGGTGATTCCTCTGTCAGCGTTCTGCCAACACAGAAAAAGGATCTTGTGATTTTGTGTAAATTGGAATCATCAGTATCCTGTCACTGTTTCTCTCTCGTTGGCTCTTTCGGTGAGTTAAGTCGCACATAGTTTGTCTGAATTAGCATAACGCTCCGCTGGACAGAGGGGATGTAATTAGCCTCTGTATCACTCACAGTCATACATCCGTGGATTGGTTAATATTTATTAGGCTATTAATGATGGAGTTTCCTTCATTTCGTCTCACTACTCTGGCTCATTGATATGGAATTGAGGAAGACTGAGGTGATGACAAAGAGGACAGAAGAGTAAAAAGTTGGTGAAGGACGAAGATTTTTTTTTTTAGGTGTCAAGCTTCTGGTGAAGACGATGTTTTAGTGAAGACAGCTTTGGCCTTGGAAGACAGATTTTCATGAAACCCAATAAAAAGTTTAGAGGTTGAGAACAGAAGCTGATGTATCAATAATGATCTTAATGTGAACTCAGAAAAGAAAGCAACAAACTAAGCACCTGCTGTTACTTGCAGGCAGGTGTGTGTGTGTGTGTGTGTGTGTGTGTGTGTGTGTGTGCGTGTGTGTGTGTGTGTGTGTGTGTGTGTGTGTGTGTGTGTGTGTGTGTGTGTGTGTGTGTGTGTGGTAGGGTTGCCAACGTCCCTTATATTGGGCTAAATTGGTTTTTTTTCTCCATATTTCTCTACTTTGTTCACCAGACGGCACTCTTACAGATACTAGAGCTGATAAAACGGCAGAAGATCATGTGCTGATCACGCCATCGGTGAGCTCTCCTGTCATCCAATCACAGGCCTCATGCACATCAGTTGTACGTATAGCGTACATTCCTGCAAAAATACGTTCTGGTAATTTCTGGTGTTGTTTGCTCGGTTTGGCATGTGTAAATATGGATAAACCTGCAAAAAACAACATAATGTGAATGTGCATTGTATATTCACTCAACACCACACCCCCACGCCGTGGCACCGCACATGGGAAATGGTGGCGTGCGCGGACGCCACCTTTTGTCCCATATTAGATAGTGAGAAAATTGGCAACCCTAGTTAGTGTGTGTGTGTGTGTGTGTGTGTGTGTGTGTGTGTGTGTGTGTGTGTGTGTGTGTGTGCGTGTGTGTGTGTGTGCGTGTGCGTGTGCAACAACCCATCCGCCCTACTATTAGATTACAGCACAGTGCTCAACCTTTCGACATCACCATCATCACCATCAGCCATGTAATCACATTCATCACATGGGCTTTAAGGCAGACACTGTCTGACTTTATTTAAGGTATAGATACATAATGCATATACAGACAATGTTTAAATATATTCCAGCATAATTTGCTACACATCCAATCGTTATTCCCCGTTATCTAAATATATTGACCTACTCTCAATAGATACTTAGTGCCATCTACTGGGGACACAGTAAGACACCATAATTGTAGTCTCTTCTAAATACTGAAAGTGGACCAGAAACTGAAATGTGAACAGCTGTATAAAGTTCCTTGCTGTTATGTTTCTTTTTTTCCAGGTAATTTTAAACTGACTGAGCTGTCCAGAATAATGGCCTCTCACGACATTCCAGTCATTTCGTCGCTGAAGAAACCCATTTTGTTTAAACAAAGCTGTTGCAAGACAATTATATATTCGATTGCAGTCCAACAATCTCGGTTTTTATTCTGGATCTGGTGGATGAGAAATAAGGAGTACAATCCTCTCCTCTGCTGACGCTGAAGTTAACCTTGTTAGCGGCTAATCCTGCTAAAGGCCATGTTAGCAGCTTTCTATAGGTAGCTACCGCGGTGCAGCTGGCGAACAACTGTAGTGTCGTCTGCATATTCAAGCACAGCTTGACTTGTACAGCTAAATGCTTGCATTCTTTCTCGGTACAATCAAGTACAATCATTTAATAGTCCAAAAGTCTGTGAAATCAAGTATGTAGCCACAATCCCAAAACAGACGAGCATCATCCATCTTTCCATCCCCCCCCCCCCCCCCCCCCCCCCCCGTCCAAAAAAAAAACGTCCAAACTCTGTATTGATCTTTTCCAAGAGCTATACAACGTTCTGTTATTATGGATAGTTTTCAGAGTTTTCATAGGACTGTTTCATGTTTCCATCCAATTTTGAAACTGACCCAATATGTGTGTGTAGCCCAATGTTGTTTGTCCTTGATGTTCTTATGTTTTTCTTATTGTATTTGTGCAAAGCGAGTAGCAGCTTATTTGTTTACTTTCGCTGCCATTTGGTAAAAAAAAGCCTATTTTGTGATTGTTTGCAGAGACAAGAGTGCATAGGAAATACTCCGAATTGCAAGCTGCACCTATAGGCTAGTCAGTGTTTACATCGGATGGGTATTATGTAAGATTAAAGGTAGTTCTTTAAGTGACACAGACCTGTCCATCCGCCTCCTAATGCTATGACTGGATGTGGCATAATGAGAGGGAGGGGTCAACCAAACAAAAACAAAATGTGTTTGATTGCTGATGATCTGTGTATCAACAATACACGTCCAGTCAACACAGAACCTTGTTGAAATGCAAATTCACTTGGGGTTTTAAATTAATGGATTTAGGAGGTTTGTCTTCCATCAAAGCCACTGTGGTTCTCATGGTAATATGAAACAGCATGTCAATCAGCAAATCTACATGAAAATATGCAAACTATTTCAAATTAGCTAATTATCAAAGCACAAATTCTCTTTTTCTCCCTGAGGAGTTCTAGGAAAAATGGGTGAAGTCGAGCGTGACTTCCTCGCTGTGAAAATGACTGCCTTCAGGTTTTTCCCCCCATGAAGCAGCTTCTTCAGATGCTGCGACACTAATCTAAGCTTCCTTCCTGGCCTGCTCTGTCCTTCAGCCGGTAATCCTGTTAGCAGAAGCCAGTGCGTTATAATCCTCCCACATCGCTTGGATCCTTCGTGGCTCACAGTCTCGCAGCCTCTGTGATGCTGGACCCCTACTGAAGCCCACAGGTAAGCCTAGAACCTCCCGAGAGAGAGAGAGATAGAGAGACACCCCACTACCCTGTAGACTCCTAACTACAACAGCCATCCCCTAACCTTTCATATGATCTCATTTCACGTGGCTAATTAACAGCCGGCTCTGCTGTTTCCCATAGGTCATGTAAAATGTTTCACGCTGTTTGGAAAAATACGCTCAAGGGAAAATATTCAGGTCTTTTGTGGTGTATGGGGGAAAGTTGGCCTACTGCACAGACTGTGGTTTTTCTGTTAAATGCTTAGCTCTCAGCTTGTAATGTTAGCTGGCTATAGGAATTAAGCGATTGCCACTGGCTATGGCGCTTAGGTGTAGGTTAGCAGGGAGGATAAGGGATCGAGCACGGCAGCAAGTGGAAATAACATAGAGACTACCTGCCTAGCTGTGGAGTTGGCTCTCTCTTGCGCTTTCTAAGAAACAGCACAAGATTAATGAATAATTCTGTTCTTCTGATCCAACGTCACTGTCGGTATAGACTGCTTCAGCTAGAATGAAAGAGCACCTGTGGATATTGTCTGAAGATTATTGATCATTTCAAAACGCAAGGCATTTTTGAACTGCAACCATATTTTTACCGAACAGATTTATAAATGAAATCGCCTTCTACTGTGAGAAGTCAATGGCAATAGCCGCCCTACATAGTTTTCTCCATGTGTGTGTTCCTTCCACAATACCTGAGTGGTGAGATTGGGGTTATGGAAGCTCAGCATTAATTGAGAGTGACACTTAGTGACACAAAATCTCAACCATGCGTTGTGCGTGGCCCCGGGCTGAAAAGGTGTACACGTTCCATTATAAAGTGGTTTTGTATTCGTGATTTTTTTTTAAATGTGAGTGGCAGGGCTGGTGCGGCTGAATTTAGACAGCGTAATGTGTTTCAAGTGCAGTGATTAAATGAGCCCCAACGTCACTTTGGCATCAGAGGAATGTGTTTTGGGCTGCTTTAGGATGTTAAGCTGGGTGGTTAAAGTGGTTCCCCAGCCCCCAGAGGCCTCTGAGGGGAAACAAGAAGAGGGGAAAGGAGCAGCACATCCTTCTGCAACTGTAAGTCCTCAGTCCACATCCTGTGTGTGTGTGTGTGTGTGTGTGTGTGTGTGTGTGTGTGTGTGTGTGTGTGTGTGTGTGTGTGTGTGTGTGTGTGTGTGTGTGTTTGTATGCAATTGTCGTGGAAATATTAATGGTAATCATCATTTAAATTATATGCAAATAATTACTAGTCAATTGAAAATGCATTTGTATACATTCTCCTTGCACCTAGAGATGTCTCCCTTCCTCTCTCTAATTGAAATGTGTTAAGATAGTTTGCATTTTCTTTGCCGCTGAAGCCATGAAATCTGATACTGAGGCCATGCCAATCTCCTGACTGACTTTGATGTGTAGATTCCTTTAGCTTTCTTGCATCCTTGCGGACGTGTCCACTTCCCCCCATAGTGTATTGCAAATTTACTTGGTCTCTCCTGCCATGGCTGACATTAACCATGGCCAATCCTACACTCTCCACGATGGTCACTCCCCCTCAACTTTGTTTCCTTTGTGGTTACTGCCCACGATTAGAAGGTTTCCCTATAAGAATCATGTTCAGCCATTATCACCCATTGTCTCAATAAATATATGTTGTTTAAATTGCTGCCTGTATCATCCCATGATCATGCTTTAAATTAAATCAAATATTTTGCTGTCAAGAAGTGTCCTAAAATAAACTATTTTTCATAAGTAAAGAATAAACAATTTATTTTGTATTTGTATTGTATATACAGGAGAAGAAGGTGACATTCAAGGAAGAAAGCAAAAAAGGTACAAAGATTATAAATAAGTAACTATATATATAGTATATATGTATTGTCTCCTCACATATAGCAGACTAGGGAATATAACTAAAATAAATCATGTGTTGCCTTTGACAGTGGCGACACCTGACAAATTAAAAGAAGAGGAGGTGTCCGAGGACAGCAGGTGAGTCTTAATAAATATTAATTAAAGAGATATTCTCCAGTGTTTTGCGTCTTGCTGTGTACAAGCATAGTACACAAAGTTTGAATTGCAGTGCAATGCATGAGTTAACTTACTTGGCAGAGGCAGCCTTACTCATGAGTCTAACAAGAATTCACTGACGTTACCACTTAGATTCCCTTGACAGACCAAACAGGGAACAAGTGTTATGAGTATCTTTTGTTCTTTCTTTATTATGTCGACTTGTTATTTTATCTCAGCAATTTCAATGGTTGAGCAGCCATTGGGAACCATTGGACTTTCAAACCCAGGCATACAAAACCTTTATGGGGATTTTATCCAATACGATCAGTAAAATGGCTGTTACCCGGTGGACCATCTGGTCCCCGGCCTTCATGCAGACTTAGAGGGATTTCCAGGACAAACGGTCTCACTGTGATAGGATCAGGAGCAGGGAAGTCTGACTCTGCACACATTAAAAGATACGGGTTGCCTTGCCGTCATTAGCTCAAAGTCAGTCTGGCTAATCTGCTCAGATACTTGAGATGGTATAGCGGTGTTTGGGCATATAAAAGTGTCAACACATCAGGAGAGCAGTATGGTTTGAGCTGAATACGCATTTTGCACACATTGAGAAATTGCTTCAGCTATTCAATGGAAAACAAAGTAAAGACCAGACCGCCAGACCACTACACCCAAATCACTTATTTGGGTAAATGAACAACTAGAGTTTAATAAAAACTAATGATTAAAAAATAAAATGAGGACATAACATTACTGTTTAATTTGTAATGTGGGTGCTTTTATGTGAAATGCGCGGCACAATCTCTTGAGTACAAACATTCTTCACCAAATAGCTCAAATTCTTTCATGCAAAGAAACAACATAATTATCGTACAGCCATTTTAACTCTGCTGCTGTGAGTGTGAGTACCTGGTAAGGCACTTAGTGCTATAGTGCACTTGTTTCTAATAAAAAAAATGTTTTATGCAATATTGATTTGCAAATCTCTACTGTGATATGTTAATGGGAATGTTTTCCTTCCTATCCTAGTGCACAGCCCAGGGTGCTGACATGGATCTCCCACAGCCTGGCCAGTGCTCTCCCCCAGCCAGCAGGAACAGCCAAGCCAGATAACAAGGTGCGTTTAGCAATCATGGCTCAAAGTGTTGTAGTATTGCGCTGTACTAGCTAACATACATATACATATATACATATATATATATATATATATATATATATATATATCAATGATTCCATGTTTGTTTGTTTCTTATGTTCAGGAAGAAAATGAGTCAGTCAGGTAACATTTCATGTGTGCATGCATGTGTTTGAGAAGTGTGTGAGTGTATGGACTACTTGTGTGTACATCTAAATATAGTCAATGTGATTATTAGTACAGTACATGACATTTCTACGGAAGAGGATTAAGGCCACATGGAATTTTTTGTTTTTGTTCTGAGTGTAAAGTCAGAATTCGTAGATTAAAGTCAGAATTCAGACTTTATTCTCAGAATTCTGAGAGTTTTATGGAAGAATTCTGAGAGTTTTATGGAAGTTTTATGGAATATTGATTTGATCTCAGAATTCTGAGAATAAAGTACTCTGAGAAATAAAGTTCTCTGCTTACACCCGACATCTTCAGTCAGCGTGTGGTTCCCGTCCAGTATGTCGCAAAGTGACTCTCACTGAACTTGGTTCCTTACAGGTAGCCTACCTATAATTCTGACTTTAATCTCAGAATTCAGAATTTATTCTCAGAATTCTGACTTTAAACTCAGAACAAAACAAAACAAAATCACATGTGGCCCTAATCCTCTTCTGTCTGTATGAGTTACATGTCTTTTATCTCTGGAAAAACAGCAATCTGGAAGCAAAGTAAGTAATTACGCAGACCAAAAGCTTTTACATTAGCGCTGCATTATACCAGGCAGAACTAGAGGCCTAAATAGCTTCAGAAATCCAAGCAATCATCAATTACACTAATAAATAAATGTAAAAAAAAGTTAGTCTAAACACTTATCAGTGGATGTAAGCAAAGGACCATTGTTATATTATTTGTGCTTTTGGCTTTTAGTGTCAGCATGGTGGCAATCCTTTCTCTTTAGACCAATGTCCATAACAGGCAATGACATGGCGAGGGTCTGCATTTTGGCACTATCCCTTCTTTTTTGTTTGTTTTGGGGGTTCACATTCACACACAGTGTTTCCGTTTGGCTACTAAGCTTTTTTCACTACTGCTTTTGCTTGACCCTGCAGCGCCCTCTAGTGTGTAGCGTCATAAGGATTTGTATTCATCCCGGCATTGTTGGTTATTTGCATTTTTACAGTCAAGGTGTAATGGGCTGGATTGTCCAAGGGATTGAAAAAGTGGTTCCGCAGCCAGATGAGAAATACAGGAGGCAGCAAGACCCAGAGGATGTGACGGAGGTAATGAAGGAAAACCTCACGATAACTTATTCATGGACTAAAGAATACACCCTTTGTGTGTCTGGTTGAATTATTGTTGTGCACCATAAAAGGTCGACTTTTTTCAAATGTTTTCTCCAAAGTGATCTCATCTTGATTGTTAAAATGCTTGCTTCTCCTTTAGGTGCATGACATCGCAGATGTACCAGGTGAGAAGAATGTGTATCCATAATGTGCAAATATCTCTCATTGAAGGTAGATATTGGCTGTAAACGACTGTAATATCTCTTTCATTCTCGCGCTCTCTCTGTCTCGCTCTTGCGCTCTCTCTCGCACTTGCTCGCTCTCGCTCGCTCTCTCCCTCCCTTTCCTTATTTATCCCTCTCTCTCTAGATGCTGAGCCCCTTGCTCACATCCCCGTGGTGGAGGTGGAATCGGAACAGGAGGAAGAGGAGGAAAAGCCTCTTCAGCTGCAGCCCAGGTCTGTGTCTCTAGAAGCTGGGGAGAGGTAGAAGCACAGGGGACAGCGCTGGCTGACCCTCCTCAAGGGATAGTACAGTGATGATAATGCATACTTAAACACTGACCTAGTGTATACTATGTAGGTATGTGTGTAAAATTATTATGGCTATAGCGCAAACATTCTAAATATGGTGTGAGGGTGTACGTGTGTGTGTGTGCATGCATTTGTGTTTGTGAATCTGTGTGTGTGCTTGTGTGTGTGTGTTTGTGCATGCATGTGTGTTAATGTGTGTGTGGGTACGTGCATCTCTGTGTGTGTACATGTGCGTGTGTGTACGAGTGTGTGTGTGTGCATGCGTTTGTGTTTGTGAATCTGTGTGTGTGCTTGTGTGTGTGTGTTTGTGCATGCATGTGTGTATGGGCATGTGTATACGTGCATGTGAACGTGCACATGTGCGTCCCCACAGGATGATGGAATGGCTGAAACAAGGCATCGAGAAGGTGGTCCCCCAGCCAGAGATTTATATCCATGTCCCACAAGAAGGAGCGGTGAAAAGCGATTCCCTGAATCCAAAGAAAGGTACATGGCCAGTATCGCTTTGACTCGCCCTCTCTTCTCACGTGGTCGCCTTCATCTGTTGCTCCATTTGTTTTCTAATCCTGTAGCATCACCATTCATGAACAATGTGAACATAGTGGCTGCTAAGCATAAAGTTGCTGGGCACCATTAATGAATCAAAGGCAATGGGCCGTTACTAAGACAAAGTGTTCCTCTTCTCCTGCAGCTGAGGAGGCGCCACCGCCGTCGGCGGACGCTGAAAAGTAAGCACTTCAGCATATTCTATTCATGAGTGATTTCAACTTCTGCGAAAAAGTAGACATACATCTTACTTTTGCTTTTTTTCTCTTCAGAATCCAAGTAAGCGACCGATTTGTTCGTAGAAACAGACAGTTTTACAGGATACTTGATAGCATGTATTAGACCCAGCGCATTCTTCTAAACTTTAGTATTGAACAAGGTGCTTTATTTCAGTTTAACTGCTGTGTTGTAACAGCTAAGCACAAAATAACATACTCTCACCCTAAAGCCAGTCGCAAAAACCCTATTACCAATAAGCAAGATGTTAAACTAGTACAGCTAAATGGGGTTGGATTCACTCCCGCCCTGCATGTTTAAAGGTCAACTGTTCCAGATTGAACATGTGTCCTTAACCACTATCTCAGACGTTGTCTAATGTTGACATCCTCTTCCCTCAAGTGTGGTAGGCTGGATCGTTGGAGGCATTGGTCGCCTGCTGCCCCAACCTGTGCTTAAGAAAGTACGTCCATCTTTTGGGATACATTATGAAATGACGATGTACATTATGAAATGACAATGTACATCATTTTCCACTTTAAAACAATTCATCTGGATTTATTTATGACAATTCCTGTGTTTTTGTACTGTGCATCTTCTGTTGCAGGACAGCAGCGATGAGGTGGAGAACAGTAAGTACAATGTTGCTGGCTCATGTTCAGACACACTAGCTCCACATTCAATACGAAACAGCCTCTACCATGTCGGCTATGAAATAAGACTCAGACGATACAAATCTGTTGAGGCATGTTCAATATTAATCAGTCTAAAAAAGAATTGAAATTATTCAAAAGCGGAGGTGACTGATTGGCCAATGGGTTCGTTGCTAGTGCATAAATAGGTCTTAAAGTCAAGCAGTGAGGCAGACTCTAACCCCAGGCTCCTCTTCTCCTTCTGTTTCAGGAGCCATGAGAGCCCCTTAAACTAAAGGAGAAGACAGGGTTGGACAGAGTCCTTCACTCAGAAACATATACACTTTAGCAAAGCAAGCAAGAGAATTGGACAATGGAGCCAGTTTCTGCATAGCCATGTGCAGACACCACCATCACCTATACATAGTAGTTATTTACTCTTATTTGCCATAGTAAATTACTCTGTAAAGCTATAATGGTTTAAAACACGCACACAGCTAACTATAATAGTTGAAAACACGCACACAGCTAACTATATCTTGTATGTTGTTTATATACATTATGTAAAACAATGTTGACCAAGAAAATCCATTGTGATATCTTCAGATCGAGATACAGTTGCAATAGGACATGTTAATGTTGGAACACAAATTTAAATACACTATTTAATGTGCCCCTCTTTATTTAGTTATAAAAAATCCATTAAACATTGAAAACATGTATGTTTTTTTGAACTAATTGATGTCAATGTGATTAAATGTCAGAAATATGTAATGTAAAGTTACTTTACATACCAGGCAGCTCCCCTAAATATGTTGATTTTATAAAAATTTAATAAAGACAAGCGTTGATTTAAAAAAAAGCATTATAGTTTGTATTGATGTATGATTTGTTGAATTTAAAGGTGTGGGAGAGAATACAGTCTTTGCACCTATCCAGTAATCAACCCATCATCCAATAAGTCAATCAATCAATACATTGAACTGTCACTTCCGCTATAATACATTACAATACATTTCTTAGAGTATATCACAAAATGCAATAGATACGTACACAAGATCCAAATATAGACATTGTGGCCTATTGTTATTTTGAAATATTTATAACATGCACCTGTGAAATGTTACATTGAGCTTTATCACACTATTTTCAAGAACATGCCTGAAAATAAGAAAATGTTTACTGCAAATAATGCTCTATAGAGAATGTGTTTACTGTCATTCTCTCCAATTAAAAGCTCCGTACTGCTAGCTCAAACTGCTGACTTACTGACTCTAGCTGTTGTTAACAAATAGGGTGTTCTGGCTGGATGAAAAAACATATATTTTCCTTTAGTGTTTTGAAACCAAGAAGGCTGTAGGCCTATGACTCAGGGAAAACAGAGCTTTTGCTCATAACGATACCAAATTATTAGGCGTCCCCACACACACATACACGCAAACACACACACACACACACACCACACAGAGACACACACACACATGCACACACACTGCACAGATCCACACCACACACACACACACACACACACAGACACACACACAAATTCCTATCTTCAAAAACACAGTATAAATCTTGGTATCCCCGCCTCCTGTGTGACGTGCAGTCATCATAGTTCAAGACCCATCAGACATGGTTCTGGAGGAGGTGGAGCCAGACTGGGACCAGCAGGACCACCAGCAGGAGGAGCAGTGCCCCCAGGTGAACCAGGTACAACCACAGGCACCCCCAGCAGTTGGGCCCCACCTCTGCTGAAATGTCCCATATCTATATTGTGTGTGTGTGTGTGTGTGTGCGCACGCGCGTGTGTGTAATATTTAGGAGGTATGTAGGACTTGTTGTATCTGAGTACATTTTAACGTTTTACTCTTTACGCCTCTTACATACATTTCAATTATGAAACTTTTTAACCATGGTGCAAGAAATATGAATCATTTATGAAATAGTTTTTTTAATTTAAAGTTGTATTGCTATTTGGAAGGAGTTGCAGGCGGAGGATGCAGAGACGCAGACGGACAGGGGGACACCCCTCATGGACACCATCAAGGGGCATACAGAGCAGTCCATGTTGGCCCAGATTGAGGAGCGGTGAGGGACGGTTAATAACACCATTCAGTTGCTTAAATTCCTGTCTGGCATTAATAAAGTAACCCAATCCTATCATAGCTTAACACTCCTGTCTATCCCTTTCCCTGCATGAATTATTCATGCCATTAGTGATGTGTCCTCTGGTATTGTTTTACAAGAAAGGATAATACGTTATCGATCGCCGATGTACAACTTTGGGTATTCAATCTCTGGAAAAGTGACCTGGGTGACACTTTAGAGTTCCCATTTTGAATGTGAATGTGGCTGCAATAAAACTGTATTAGCACATTTAAAAACAGTGCCCAGAGTTATCATGAATAAGATGCTGAGGTAAAAAAAAATACAAAAGTTCCTAAGACCTACTTTGCAGCGTTAAGCCTAACAATATTTAAATCAAAGAGGCATCTCCATTGTCTCTAACCCCCCCCCCCCCCCCCTTCCCCCCCATGCTCTCCAGGCTGCAGCGAGAGCATCTGGAGGCGGCCCGCATGGCAGAGGACATGGCCTGGAGGGCAGCGGAGGCAGCGGTGAGACAGCTGGAGGAGGAGCAACGCGCCGCCATCATCATGGAAGACACGCCTCCAGAGGCGAGCGAACAGTAAGCTATGCTGTCATCTGAACGCTTCACCCGTACCGAAATCCGCTTACGCTTTTATTACAACCACACACCTATGCTACTTCTTCATGTAGGTCTGTGTGATGAATGTGATTGCTATACTGATGGGGATGGGGGTGATGATGGTGGTGATGATGATGGATGATGATGATGGTGGTGGTGTACAAGTGTGTCCTCTGATGAAAGGGTGAGCACTGGGCTGTAAACAAAAGCGCTATATAGGACTGTTGGGTTGCCACACACACACACACACACACACACACACTGCGATACCACAGAGGTCAAGGTCAACACCCTCCGGGGCGACTTCTATAATTCTGCTCGCATGTTTGTTTTGAAAAGACTGCCCAACATCCTGGAAGAGGAGAACGAGGACGAACCAGAGTAAGTCACTTTCCATCCTTATCCTGAGCCCCCAACCCCACCACCACTTCCCCTCCCCATTGTCTTTTCTGGGCAAAAGGCTTGCCCAATTCTTTGAAGAAGCACAGATGTAAACACAGCAAATGCAATTTCCCCTGCAATCATTTGTTAAACTGAAGCTATGCGTCCAGCTTTCTAGGGCCTGGGGCTGTGTTCTGCTTGGCCGAGTAGTACTAGACTCATATTCGAATCAATTACACAAAACACAGCAAAGAAAGATTAATAACTGTTCACCAATGTTGTTAGAGAACCGTATACATCCTGTTTATAAAGACATTAATAACTGCCACATTCCCCTGTTCCCGGTTATCGTAGTAGCACATTTGTGAGAGAATTTGGTACAGACACCAGCACTGTGACCGTTAATCTCCCACTCTCCTCCCCCTGCGTCCATCCCAGGATGAAGAGCAGTGGGAGCTCCACTGAGAGCCAGCACAGGGAGCTCCACAGAAAGCCTGCACAGGGAGCTCCACAGAGAGCCAGTCCAGGGAATGCCACAGAGAGCCAGTACAGGGAGCGCCACAGAGAACCAGTGCAGGGATCTCCACAGAGAGCCAGTCCAGGGAATGCCACAGAGAGCCAGTACAGGGAGCGCCACAGAGAACCAGTGCAGGGATCTCCACAGAGAGCCAGTATAGGGAACGCCACAGAGAGCCAGTACAGGGAGCGCCACAGAGAACCAGTACATGGAGCTCCACAGTTCAGGGAGAACAGTCACACCGTAGGTGTGTAGAAAGGAAGAGCATGACTCTGAGAGAGGGACGAACAACAACCAAACCATCACCCATAAACCTAAAGCCGAGTGTGAAGTTCTGGCCACTGAACAATTGGTCAAGTTATTACAGATAATAACATATATTTATAATAGATATCAGAGAGGGCTTGATTCTCCTGCAGCACACTGGTTGTTTCAAACAAACTGGCTTTCACTTTAGTGTTGTTATTGTCGAGGAAGAAAATGTACATGAGATAATTTGATTCAGGCATTTGACATTCTGTGAGGGAACCAAAATCTGATTGATTTTGAATGGAAATATAGAATAAATACAATACAGGCACAAAAGAAGAACAAACAATTGATTTCAAAGATACAGACAGGATGTGTGACAGGAAATTATTATTTGACAGCACTAACACCCAAAATAATCTGAAATTTGAGACAGTTACTAAAACCAGGCCTGAAAACTGAATAGATCAAAGATATGGTTGTAGCCATACATTTTCTAATCAGAAAGCTAAGCGAAGGATCAACATAACGATGGGGAACATAGTGGTGAGGGGATAAATTGACAAGGGGTCATTTTATGGTTGGAGAATTTGGGAGTCCAAATGAAATCAAAGCAAAAGAGTTATGATAACTGAGGGAATGGTTAAATTGGAATCAAATGGCAATAATGATGGAATCTAATAGTTTAGTCTCACTTGACATTACAATGACTGAAAGAGGATATAGAATATAGACATGGGAGACAAGGTTCTAGTTAGTATAGTAGCATGTCCTAGAGAAAGTTGAAAACAACTTTGGAAATAGGTAATCCCAAGAATTTTGATAAGAGGCATGCTAATCAGGTATCTGAATGTAACAGTGGAAGGGTAACCAACCTGATTGGGAGAAATAATACCATGAAAGAAAATGAAAAAACACATTGTGGGCCATAAAATGTCAGAGATGACAGCTATTGAGACAGATACAAAACAGAGCTCTGCAGGACATCAACTGATTGATGTTAGAGAATTGATTGTAATTGAGGATATCCAAAGGCCAAACAGAACATGGACAAATAATATAATTTACTCTGATAAAAAATGAAATGCTCAGCCACTTTAAATATGCAATGCAATAGTAATTAGTCAGCTGAGGATAACGTGAGATGAAAATAAAAGTATATCTACAATGGTAGACCTTTTTGCTGAGGACAAAGGTATGCAGGAACCCAACATATCTGCAGATGATATTAAATCCATGGATCAATCAGCTTGTTTTAATAATTCTAATGATGACAATAACATGTCTTAACGAAGATAGAACATTTACAAAATACATTTACAGTGGTCTTATCAGTGGAGATGACAGTTAAACCTGAATAACTGATGAATGTTACCTCAGAGAGGGAATACATATAATATGTAAACAATATTATAAAAATACGGAGGAGTCCAGAGATAACATGGTGGGGAGCAGTAGGACACTGCATGGCATAAGGAAGAGTACCGTTAGGTGGCGCCACTGGGTGGAACCTGGATATAATGGTGAGGTTAAAAGACTTGCTGTTGATAAGTGACTGTGGTGATAGAAGAGAGAAAGCTATTTGTAGAGGCAAGCAGGGGCCCCATGGACAAAGAGAAATGAGGCAACTCAAATCTGCATAAATGGAAATAGACCCATTGTCAAAAGTCCCTCTTTTCCATCCATCAGCAGCATTAACAAAGGCCATTGTGTACCTCACAATAGTATCATCTGAACGATGTGCTCTCAACTAGGTAGCCAAAAGAGTGCTTGCCTAAAGCTATGCTGCTATGCCAAGCATCACTGTAGCGGCTGAAGAAGCCCCTTCTGCCCCCTGAAGGCTCGCTGATCTGTCTGTCTATGACCCCTGCTGCACACCGGCCAATCAGGCTGCAGAACCTCAGTGACCACAGCTCAGACAATAGGAGTCCCATCCAGAATAGAGTAACAGGAGAAAAAGAATGCAGGTGCTGTTGAAAAATAGGGTGCACTTAACCTCAGACCAACCCTGAGTCAGAGGAGCACATATTCATCCATTCATTCATGAATCGCCTAACACATGTATATGCAAATACATAACACATTAAAACAGGATTGTTTTAGAACTCAAAATGTTAACTGTCCCGGTATTAGTCTATGCACATCAGATAATTAGTACATAGGCTAGTTATTTTTTATTAATTGTAAAATAAGAAACCAAAATATATCAGGATGCGATTCCTTAACTCTCCTATTTACATAGTCTTCAACTAGCCTGTATACTACTACAGCATAATAGAATTCCTGAAATTCTGTTATGGCTTTTTTGGTTATGGTGTGTGGTGTGTGCCACCCCAAGCTTTTCAGAGGTCACTCCTATGGAAAATGTCTGGGGGGGCCACTGTCCACAATGCCTTGAGTGCCTTAATGCCTTATGGAACAGTCCGTAGCTCTCTGTAGTTGATCGCTATGCTTCACAATATGCACTTTTCTGAGGCTTCTGACTCTACTGTCTCCTTTGGCCTGATTTAACTCACTTGTCTGATTTGCTTTGTTTCTTAAAATATAAACAGGACAGATATCAAAAGGTACGTTGGAATGTCTATATTTCTGGAATCGATGAAGTGTGTCGCTAATGTGGAGTGGTTGACAGATCAATATTTCATCAATGTTTTCTAAATGCATACCTTCTTGTTTCTGACATTTTGTTCGAGTAGAGTTTGATATATATGCCCTGTGTGTCAAGACACAGCTGTTCTGTGTCTTGATTGAGTGTCAAACTCTATCAGGCCATGTAACAAATGTTGACAAGAGTTATGTGAATCTGTTCTCGCTAATCAGAATAACAAGCTCATTGGGCCTCTATAATTGCCTACTATATCATCAAATACTAATGTTGAACGAAATTTAGTTTGAATAGGTTATTTGTGAGTTAATTGAAAAATCGTGTAAACGATGTGTATTGCTATTAATTTGAAACACTTAAACAAGAGAGGATGGGGAGAATTCAATGGTTTGTCGAAATCCCAGACTGCTCCAATCGTACGGCTGCCAACCTCAGTTACGACACCCGATACAGTGTCCCCTGAGATCCTCTGACGAGGTTCCTCTCCCCCTCAACACCCCTCCGCCAGGTGCCAGCCGCCGACCGAAGCCCAATGCGTGGGCACCCCCGTGCCCACTTCCTCTGTGAAGAAGGAACCCAAGTCAGAAAAGAGCGACAGCAAGAGTCAGGCCGCCCCAGCCATCACCAAACAGCCAGACACCAAACAACCGGACACGCGCATAGCAGATCAGGTGATATGAAATGAGCTACAGATACTGATGGATAATTACATTAAGATGATTAAAGAGAATGATAGACAATTCAATTAAGAAATGCATGATACGGATGTATGCATATATTAAAATCATGACAATGGATGCCATACAGAAAATGCTTATAGGAACTTCCAATTGTCTCGTTTCAGGTGGCTGAGGCTGCGGCTGAAATAGGTAGGTCAGATGTCATGGATTTTTTAAGACCCTTCACATTCAAAGAAATGTATTATTCATCCGTATGATTTAACATCCGCAAATAGGGTTTTCCTATATAAATATATCTGTTTTGGGGCCGGTCTCTCTACCCAGAGCCCACCAGCTGTGCTGCAGTAAAGCGCTTCCTGCTTCAGATCCCCCACGTCGCAGCGTGCCTGGAAAGCTGCAGAACGCTGCTGCACGACAACAACCTTGATCTCCCTAACGTGTCCCTGCCCCCCATGCCCTCCCTACCCCCCCTGCCATCCCTACCACCCCTACCCTCCTTACCATCCCTGCCCCAAGAGCTGCCCAACATCACAGAGACACTGTTCCGGATTCCCAAGCTTGCGCAGCGGTGCTACTGCAGTATTGCGAACCGCCTCGGCAGCCCTAACTCCAACTCCCAGAATCCCCCTCAGCAGCCTTAACTCTAGTCCTCTACGCCCAGACATCCTGATATGTTGGATTAGATCAATTGTTTTGTTTGTGCATCTGTAGCAAGAACCATAATATGTGTGTGTGACAAACAAAGATCCCCTCCCTCCACCCCGAAGATAGGAGCATCTTTCAAAGCCTAGTATAACCTAGCCCATCCATAGCCTGCCCTTTAGATCAATCTTAATTACCCTCACCAGAGCAGCTCTGCATCACGCTGAAATGCCAACTAACTCCATCTCAGGTGACCTCAATAGTGACGTCATGTTACCGTGCTGAGCTGTGCTGGGCAATGCTGTGCTTGCATTATACTGTGTTTAAGTATGCCAGTGTTTCTGCCAAAGCAGGATGAAATGAACTAAAACTCACTCTTTCGATTAATGTCCATCATGCTTGATGTCAAATTCGTCCTTCAAAACATATTTATTAATTGCTGAATTAATACCACAGCCATCCTGTCACCACCTACATATTTGAGATAGTAATTTCAAGTCTCAGTTTTCATCCTCCTTTAAATGAAACGTTTCATTGTGTTCATTGAGGTAATTTTGGAAATCTCTGGATGTGTTCTTCAGAGCGTGTCCAAAAGAGCTCCCGTGTCTGTGCACCTCCTGCACTCACAGTGGAAGATATAGATGAGGATGAAGGGACCATCCTAGCAAAGCTCAGGTCAGTCTTCATATAGACCATATAATCAATACCATTGTCTATTCTGTTTTAAGAAGCATAATAATGGTGAAGAAGATATTTGAAAAAGATTTGTATACAAATGCTTAGCAAAAGAGTACATCAACAGGTCTAATACAAAATGGATCAAACATATGTGTTCTTCTAGTGCTGCTGATGAAGACGGCGGTATCGACACAAAGACAGACCTCCTGACGGCTGATGACGAGTGAGTGGACATCGACGTCGTCTCCAAATGCACATCCGCACCCAAACAAAGGGACGCACTCTGTATTAAAGTCACACTGTGTTGACTTTTAGGGGGCGTCCTACGTCAGCTGCCAGCCTGGCCAGTGTGGTGGTCACCGAGCGTCTCTCTGAGCTGGTGGTGCTCTTCAAGGGGAGGACAGAGTTCCGCAGAGAGCGACTGGTGGATCCAGATGAATCGGAAGACGAAAGTGCATGTGTGTACTACTACCCTAGACTTTTTTTATGGTTGATAATGATCATTGATAATGACATTGGCTAGATTGCCTCCTTTCTCTTTTCCGACTTTTATAAAATCACACTTATTTTGGTGTGCATGAGGTGACATTTTTCATAGTAGTGGGGGCAGAATAATCGTGGTTAGGGTGTTGGACCCCAATGTCCACAGTCTACCTTTCGGCAACAATCAGCAAGAGGCCTAGGAGTTAGGGGTTGGGTCATAAAACCTGTATCTTAAAACTAACTATAAAAGCATCTGCTAGGTAGCAATAGATAGTGTTTTATTAGACAACATCTGATCAAAGGATCTGATCTCTGCAGTGCCGTCCAAAGCTCCACCTCCTCCTCCACCTCCAGAGGACGGGAAGAAGGATGCCCCTGCCGAAGGAGCCGTGGAGGAGGAGGAGGAGGAGGAGAAAGAAGAGCTGGAAATCTATTATGACTTCTTCGGATACCCCATCAAGGTTCCTACGCTGCCCAAGCTGCCACCCATGCCCGATTGGCTCCGCGCCATCTTTGAATACCGCTTCCCCTCCAGCATCGACCCGTATACCGGTAGGTGGAGTGATGACATTTGAAGTGAATGCAACTGAACTTAAAACCTGTCAAGTGGAATTCACAGCCATCCATCACAATCACAATCACAACCAAAACAACTCAAACAGGCTAGAGACTAGGAATAGCTCCCCAAAAACCTGGTGAGAAAGTATACAATTATGGAAAAAAAGAAAATTATGAAAAATCATTAAAAAAAAACGTTGTAAGGCAGATATCATGTGAAAATCCACAAATATTGCTCAAGCTAAATTGTACGTAATTTGAACTGATTGGCTGTCTCTTGGTCTGTAGATTTTCTGTATGTGATGTGGCTTTTCTGCGTGGTCATGGCATGGAACTGGAACCTGTGGCTGATTCCTGTACGCTGGGCCTTCCCATACCAGACGCCTGAAAACATCCACCTGTGGCTCCTCATGGACTACACCTGCGATCTCATCTACGTCACCGACATGGTCATTTTCCAAACCAGGCTGCAATTTGTTCGTGGTGGAGACATTGTGGTCAGTGGAAAATGACTTTTATCTTTGGCCTGATCATGCAAGCTTACTCGGTTTATTGCTGAGGATATGCATTACAGTTAAAACAAAACAACCATCACTAAACACCATGGTTTTCATCTGGGTGTTTCTTTTATAGTGTGATAAAAAGGACATGAGAGAACACTACCTGACTACGGAGAGATTCAAGGTAAGAGGTCAAACCTGCAGAGATGTGTTGAATCCTATCCCCAAAGCAACATCCCCTTGAACACCTCTGTGGTGAAACATTCTGTCTTACAGATGGATATGATATGCCTGTTTCCCATGGAGGTGTTTTACTATTTCACTGGAGTCAACTCACTGCTGCGATTCCCCCGACTGCTCAAGGTGAGTGTGCATGCTGGCTACATGAGGAACGCGTGAAAGGGTTGCTCGTACAGAGTGGTGAATATGAAATAGCCAAACTCTGACCAGTCTGGCTCTGTCTTCTAGTACATGGTCTTCTCAGAGTTCAATGACCGCGTGGAGGCAGTGATGAAAAAGGCCTACATCTACAGGTAAGGAAATTAAGGAATCTACGAAGAACAACAACACAAACCAAGTGGACACCAACATCACTATCTACTGTATTTAGGTCAATAACAATCACCTTGTAAAGGGCTGCACTATAATGACAAAAATGAAAATTGCAATTATTTATTGCAAATTATCCATTATCCATTAAATGCTCCATTCAATTTATATTATGTGGCCCCTACTTTATATAAAACAATAATAAAGCAATTGCTGAGTGGTAATGATTTGTAATTTGATTTTAATTTAACAGGCGTGCAAAATCTGTTTCCTTTTTTTAAATATAAATTAAATTCGACCGTTCACAATTATCTTTTTTTTTTTATTAATATGCCATTCATTGTGCAGCCATACATTGTATATATCTATTTTCTCCCGACTTTAACCCACGTTTACTCCTTCCAGGGTCATTCGAACCACCGCCTACCTCCTGTACTCTCTGCACATCAATGCATGTCTCTTCTACTGGGGGTCAGATTATGAGGGACTGGGTTCGACCAAATGGGTCTACAACGGCAAAGGCAACGCGTAAGGATCTATTACTACCTCCGATGCATATTTACATCGATATTTGTATTAACAATACATTTACTATGTTTTGAATATTCCACGAGATAAAGCATGTTTTCTTATGATACATAGTTATATTCGGTGCTACTACTTTGCCGTGAAGACCTTGATCACCATCGGAGGGTTGCCAGATCCCACCACCGTCTTTGAAATCGTCTTCCAGCTCCTAAACTATTTTGTGGGCGTCTTTGCCTTCTCCATCATGATTGGTCAGGTCAGACCACTTCTAAATCCTGAACTTGGTCGGTGTATTTCTTTGTATGGTTTTTTCTCAACTTTGGTATCCTAGATGAGAGATGTGGTGGGGGCTGCCACAGCTGGTGAAAACTACTACCGTGCGTGCATGGACAGCACCATCAAGTACATGACCTCGTACCACATCCCACGTGACGTCCAGAACCGGATCAAGACCTGGTATGACTACACGTGGAAGATTCAGGGCATGCTGGGTAAGACATACTTATGTGGATGTTGTTGCTAGGAGACTTAAACAGATGTACTGTTAAGTAGCGTGGCAAGGAAAAGTCAAATTGTCAAATGTATTTTGTCTTTGTTTAGTTTAATCATGGACACAACAAATTTCTTATGACAATGTTACAACCAACCTGTATGTCCTGTCTATGTGTCTGTCTGTCTGTTTGTCTGGCTGCAGATGAGCAGGAGTTGCTGATACAGCTCCCTGATAAGATGAGGCTGGACATTGCCATAGATGTCAACTACTCCATCATCAGTAAAGTAGCCTTGTTCCAGGTCAGCGGGCAGTGCAACTACACACACACACAACTATTGCTATGTTGTCATCCTATAATATAACTTTATTATGTTTTCAATACATATTTGGTTTTATATACAACCAAATAAACATGTGTCTCCCTCTGTTTATCTGTCCTTCCTCAGGGATGCGACAGACAGATGGTTTTTGACATGCTTACCAGACTCAAGTCAGTTGTCTACCTACCCGGAGACTTTGTCTGCAAAAAGGTACCATAAAAAAAAAAGACATACAACAAGAACAAATTTGCCACACCGTGTCATGTCTGCCTGAGCATGACGAATACAATTGCGTGCCAATATTACACATGTATACATGTGCAGGACAATAACGGCTTGTGTAATCGTGGTTGCAGGGCGAAATCGGCAGAGAAATGTACATCATAAAGCAGGGGGAGGTCCAGGTGGTCGGGGGTCCTGACCTGCAGACTGTGTTCGTGACCATCCGGGCCGGCTCTGTGTTTGGGGAGATCAGGTTAGAGTCTCTGAGTCACTCAGTAGGACGGGACAAATCAATGAACCATAGCGGAGTGCATGTTCACAACATTACCGGGACATTGTCTTTTCAGAATTCATACAGACAGATTGAGGTAGCTGAACCACTGTGTGTGTGCAGGCAGAAACACTAACATCATTGTTATTGTATTCTTTCATTTTTCAGCTTGCTGGCTGGAGGCGGAGGCAACAGGCGCACAGCCAACGTAAAGGCTCACGGATTCGTCAACGTCTTTATCCTGGATAAGAAGGACCTGGCCGAGATCCTTGTGCACTACCCTGAATCCCAGAAACTGCTGAGGAAGAAGGCCAAGTGAGGGTGGAGCCTCAGTGCTTGATCCACAGCATCTGAAGATGCTAGCTTTTTGGCTTGCCTGTGTGGTTGTTTGCTACTACCACTACTACTAATACTACAAGGCTGTGTCAGAGGGTGCAACAAACACAAACGCTGGAATTGGTCGCACCACACTCAACACACATTAACACATTCATAATCAACCCCTACATAGCGCTTTTGTTTTCAAGTCTGGTCAAGGTGATTGCTGAGGTGACGGTTGATTTGGGTTTCCCACGTCTCCCTATCTCCTGAAACCTGTTCTTCACTCTGTAGCTGGTCTCTGTCTTGGTTCAGGATGAGATGCCGTTTAATCTTGTGATTGAGGCCAGACTAGTTGCTGATTGTGTTATTAGGCCAGTAGGCAGGTAATTAGCCACGATAATCCCAGTCCCGTGATCCTCCCCCTGCCCAGCCTGGTGTCCCTTCAGCTTCTTAGGCAGAACACCATGCCGTCATTTAGCTTGTTAGTTGCAGGAATGTGTGTGTGCGTGAGTGCGTGCTTGTGTGTGTGCACGTACTCTTTCCAAAGCAGGAAATGTTCTAAAAGGTTTTTGAAATGCTAATGTGTGTGCATGTGGGTTTGTGTGTGCATGTGTGTGTCATTTGGTTGGGTGAGTTTTTCCGTGGGTGAACGAGTTTCCTTCCTCGACACACAGCTGCATGCCCTCCCACACACACACACTTACACACATACTGTGTGTGTGTGTCTCCCTTTCTCCCTGCAGGACGATGTTGACCAAGGATATAAAGCCAGACGCGAAGGTAGACAAGGGAATAGTGGAGGTGATCCTGATGCGACCGCAAACTCCCGAACTGTTCAAGGCAGCTTTGCAGGTCACCGAGGAGGCGGGCTTTGAGGGAACCTTCGCCAAGCTGAAGAAGAGCTACACGTCTACCGAGGTGCTCACTATGTCGCTTGGAAGTGTAAAGAGTGAACAAAACACGAAATCTCCAACCTGTGGGACAGCGCCATCTCACATGGTTACTGAAATGGTGTTCTTTTTCCGAAATACCCTTTTTCACAGAAGTTTCGTCATAGGACAATCACAGGTGTCGCTCATACCACTAATTATGGGTCTGCTCCAGGGCACGGATAGTAGACTAAACTAGGGAAGATCAGTCTGCTGCCCGTGCCCTGGTAGACCTACTTCAAAGGTGCAGACCCATAATCAGTGTTATGAGTGACACCTGTGTTTATCCTATGACCACACCTCTGTGAAATTGTGTCACTTGCATCTAAACCATAACAAGTGACCTGGCACTTTTTGCATTCCCTACTTAGGTTAATATTTGCGCTGTACATGGTTCAGAAGTAGCTCACTTTTGTCCTCTTTTTGCCACACCCATAGTAGACTTTGACAGCAAACACAACTCAATGTACCACACTTTTCTCACTCGTCCTCCAGGGCGCCGCACCGCCTCCCTCTCCGATGCGCCGCCGCTCTCCGATCCCGAAGGCCCGGCCCCCTGGCGACGAGGACGCCGTCTCGGAGACCACCGACGGCACCGTGGTCATCCGCATGACGCCGCGCGTTGGGGGGGAGGAGCTGCTCACCGTGGAGCGGGCAGCCAGAGACAAGGAGGATTAGTCACAGGCGGTGGCAGAGGATGAAGCACAGGGCGTGGAGAAATAGACCAGGACATCAAGGGGGGGGGGGGGGGTTTAGGTCTGGATGTGGTGAGCCACCTTGAAATACATATGAACATCATGTGTTCCTCACACTGAGATCTGATTGCTATCATTTAGGGACACACCGCTGCCGAAACAGGTGTCGGATATCAGGTCGGATAGCAGACTAAAGTAGGATCTGTGCCAGATGTTTGTTGAAGGACAATTCACTGGACCGATTTATGAATTCATTAAACTCAGGAAAGGTATATAGGTCTATTGATGGCTCTCCACTTTTGTCCAATTAGATACCTGACTATGGTCACACTTCAACACACATTTGAACATACATATATATACACACACACACTGATTTCCCACAATATCTAAGTCCCTATCTCCAGGTTTGCAGCTGTATCAAGCTTTTTGTTATTGCCATTGTCCCTATTGTGATACGTAACTATCCCTTTGTGACATACTATGGCCTTAACTATGCTCAACTTTGCGAAGCAAATTGTCTTCATTTTCTAGATGCAATAACTACTATTGGTAGCATGATACTTTACATTTGTTTTTGGTTAGTATTTCTTATATCTAACTGATTTTATTATCCAGATTTTAGGATGTTTTTAAGCACTTAATGACAAAATAATCTGAATTAGCTTGAGTTTCCAGTGTGTGTGTGTGTGTGTGTGTGTGTGTGTGTGTGTGTGCGCGCGCGCACGTGTGTGTGCATGTGGTAGGGTTGCCAACGTCCCTTAGATTGGGCTAAATTGGTGTGTGTGTGTGGGTGGGTGTGTGTGTGTGTGTGTGTGTGTGTGTGTGTGTGTGTGTGTGTGTGTGTGTGTGTGTGTGTGTGTGTGTGTGTGTGTGTGTGTATATAAAGTATCTGTACAGAGAAGGAAAAGCTTCCAGGAAGCTATGGAAGTGCTCATTGTGTCTACCATGAATGAAAAAAAAACTACGAGAAGGCGGGAACAAAGATGCAAAGAATTTGCATTCAAATCTCATAGAACAATCTTTTGAAATGCTTGTGTAGAACATAATGGTTCACACCACATTTGAAAAATCCACATTTGATGTGGTTCATTAGGTGCTAGCTAGATGATTGAATACGTCTATTTCTGAATGTTTCTTTTCCAAACGACTTGAAACAAACGTACAGCTGCAGTAGATTTGTTGTAGTCATATTAAACAATGATCAGTGATTTAATTTTTGATTATGATGAATAAATTAAGCGCTATGGTTCAAAAGAAATTGTATAAATACAATTATGTGAACAAAATGTAGACGGCAGCAATCTGTTTTGTTTTTGTGTCTATTAGATATATAGGTCAAATAAGAACGGTCTGTAGGCCTATGTGTCGCGCATATGTAGACAGACATGTCGAGAAGGGGGGTGGCTGTCTTGGTGACTTTAAGGGGAAATGATGTAACAATATGCTATTCAGCTTGAATATGGTATGCCCATAAGTAAAATTAATCTCTGAATGTTCGTACGGGCGCTTTTATTTTAATTTTATTTTTTAACACAATCATGCATATTGTTATGATTCCATGTGGACAGCGGTTTCACGTGCGCTGGGATTTATTGGCTGGGCGTACGTCACAACTTTCAGCTGTTCAGCCCGCTGACTGCATTTCCGAGGAGCTAGTTTGAGTTGAGTCTTGTCTTGGCAGACGACAAGCAACTCCTCACCGCCGTCGTCTCTGCAAGGCGGACACAACAACCTCGGGAGAGGAGACACGTCCCAGTCAACAGCCTACTTTCGAACAAGGGCCTACCAAAGTTATCGGAATCAAAGAAAAATACACAAGAGGGGAGGAAGAGGTTTTTGCGCTTCGGACCGAAGGTAGGTACGAATTAAAAGTCCTAACCAAACATAGAAAAATGAACGTTGTAACTCCTCGTTTACGTTTTTTTGAGTAATTAATTTACCACAGCTTGGAATGTCAATCCAGGACTACACACAGATACCCAACTGTTGGCATTCTCGTGTTGCCAACTTCAAATAGTGTAGAGGCCAGTCGGCTGCAATGTAGGCTAGATTCACATTGTGACGTTCACTGACAGAACAGTTTCTACCCGTGTACAAAACTCGACACTCCAAAGGAAAATCACTTTTTCTTGAACTTGGACGTGGTGAACATGCGCGCGCAGTGGTGTCATCTTGCAAGCGCACAGACACGCTTGCTCCCAGCGTCTGCGCTTTTAGTTTCCGCCGCGCCGTTTTTTTATTTTTTTACAGGATCCTCCATACATCCTTCCAGTCAAGGAGAGGCACATGGAAGCGGTTAAAACGAAGTGCTACGCCTACAGGGTGTGTCTGGCATCACTGAAGAAACAAACGGTTACGTTCTATAAATACACCGATTTGTCAGAGACTTGTGTTCTGCCTTTTGAAGTTGAAGGAACAACATTGTGTATGCCTGGACCTCTTGCAGACAATCAAAACATTGCAACGATTTATTTAAGATTGCACTTTGAGCATTTGGGAGCTATACCCGGTTATAACTGTCCGCGGTTGTGCACTTAATGCCGTGTAACTCGCCGCATGAGACAAACTTGAAAAACCATTTTGTTCCATGATGATCCAGGCCCACTGTTCCTCACGCGTCATCCCTGGCAGAGCATTCCAGAGGCGGGAGTCACGAGAGTTGTGTACTGCACACGCATAAAAAAAAAAAAACCCGCTGGTGGACTTGTGGATGAATGTTGTGGCACGCCAACCCCAAGTGCTCAGTAGACTACACCTTCCTATTTTATTTGTAGGCCTATTTAATTGCGGTCAAACTGTAGCCTATACTTTAGCACATACCAGACATGCGCAGGCGTACTATTACATTAGACATCTTTATTGTCAACTCACGTGGAACCTCATATATTGCGTCACAGATAACATACACTTATGAACTTTAAGAAATTAAAATAAAAGACGACACAGACATGAATGCACACAAACAAAAGCGTTATCTGTTATTGATTTTAGAATACATGAGATAAACACAATACAAAGTAAGTTGACCGGTAGGCTAGTAATAAAATGTTTGGGTGAAAGTGCAAATATTAACAATTAATACATTTCTTAAATAGACATCGTAAATACAGCATGCAAGCTTTGACAAATCCAGTCCTTAGTTAATCGAGTTGCCTAAGTCTTGCCCAGATGTTAAGTGCAGTATGGGGAGGGTACTGCCTCCCCAGGAGGCAGTACCTTTTATGCCCAGTTTAGGAAGCACCGTTATCCCTGTGAGCTTTTGGCACGGTTGTCCAGGGTATGTACTAGCAGTAGTTTATGCATAGGGATGAACCATGTCTTTTTTCCTACATTGTGTGGTAGTGGACCATGTAAATAATCTATCGCTGTATGTCTAGATTGGTTTGACTCGACGTACGGTGTTATAAAACAACGACATTGGCGCCTTAGTGTAGAAAGTATAAACAGATGAACCACCAGAGGGTGCTGTCTAGCTAATTCATTAAATTTGCTAGTGATGCAAATGCACACTTGACACAAATGCCTTCAAAGCACGTTAAACAAAGTCACGTTGTTAAGGTTACTATTTAGCAAATTATCAACTGCTGGTTCTTTACATGGCTATCTAATTCTTCGACACGTATTTTCTTTTCTATTTATGGGCTTATAATTTTTTTTTTAAATGCCGTTACTACAGAATGACTGTATTGCAATAAAACCCAAGTTTTGCTTGGTTAGATGGTCTTCTAAAATAATGTGTTATTGGCTCATATGAAGTCTCTACTTAATTTTCATAATCGCAAATGCTATGGCTGTACAGTGAAAGACTGCGTGGTACGGAATACTTGATGTTAGGGGTAGGTTTTGACAGCAAAACGATCTCCAGGATGAGATGGGAAACGCATCAGTGTGAGACCACTGAATATGTTTCTCTAAACTAATGGCCATAGGCAAAATAATGACCTCTGTTAAGGACGTAAATATTGTATTTACGTCCTTTCATTACAATAGAAAATCTTAACGGACTCATTTGATGTCTGAGATGACTGTCCATTCCTTCCTAATCATTCATCTTGTGAGTGGATGTATCAATGCTCTTCTTAATCTCTGACATGTCATTCGTATCGTGGAACTTGTAAACTCCATGAGTACATTTGGGGTGTGTGTGGATGTGCGTGCATTTACAAATTTTTCTGCCTTGTTTCATATGCAGAGATGTATAGATCATGTGTATAGTAGAGAAGTTACGTCCTTTAACTGATGTTTGCCGTATTTGTTCACATCTATAAAATGGATGTGAACAAAAACTTCAAACATTAGTTACAGGGAATTCTTTCTGACAAGTTAAATGCACAGTATTGTTTTTCAACAATGCTAAATATAGAAGATAATACAATTATGGATTAGAGTAACGGTGCAGTTATTTCATTTTTCCTTGTGGGGGCATCCTGAGAAAAATGCTCTACCCATGACTTGGTTTCCTTCGGGTTTAACTGTAATGATCTTTCCATGTTTGGAATCCCAGGGTGGGGACATAACATGCTGATCCTAGAGGAAACACAGGAAGAGGGGGAGAAGACATAGCTGAGAGCTCTCGCTTGTAGGATTCACTTTCTTGTTTTCTTTTCTTCACTTTCCTCCCGGTATACTCCTTTTGTTGTGTGCCCTGTCTGTCTTGTATATTTAGGGAGAGAAAGTGAGCAGAAAAACCACCAGAAGCTTCAGTGTAATAAATCCTTTTCCGTCCCAAAATGCATTGCGCTCGTCCGCCCTCCCTCTCATCTGCGCTATTTCTGGGATAAATTACATGGTGACCCAACTGGGTGGAAACTCTCTCTCCTTCTCTCTCCCTCCCTCTTGTCTACTTTCGCTGTCGGTGTTTCACTGGTGTCTGAACCAGAAATGTGCTAAAGACGTTCATGTTATTAACGTAAGATGAGGAGACTTGAGCCCCTCTTTGAAAGGCTCTTAACATGAAAGCGAGGCACAATTCTACCATAAGCTGCTTAGACCCAGGTGGTCTGGGCTCCATAAATGCATGGCCCATGCATATACCTGTCATCCCTGTAGACACACACATGCACACCTCTTGACTTTCTGGCCTGTTTTGGGATTCTGGTTGAACCCTAGGGTTTAAAGTCTTGATTGGAAACCAGAAGGCATCATTAATTTATAGCTACAATTTCTTTGCATTCAGACTATGATGTTCTTGAATCATCTTGACTGAGATATCTATTGGCAGCTGTTTATCAATGTATTAATTAATCTGTACAAGACAGCTGTTTTATTTAATACTGGCTCTAAGAGTATTGTAAATATTAAGTTGCCTCAGTACTATTATAGCTATTTCATGTATTAGTATCTTGTAGAGTGGCATTATGCAAACTGGAACAAAGAATGACCCATGAACCTCAATGTCTAATTGTGAACACGTATCTGAGCCCAGAGTCCCCACATTGTTTGTCAGCAAGGCACCAAGAGATGTGACCTCCTTTTAGTTGGCGCCAAGGATTTATTTTAGTTTCAGCAATTTTAAACATGTAAATTGCATAGATTGTTTTATTGTATACTATTCTAGCAAGATATTCTGATTTCCAAGTAGAATATTAGAAAAACCGGGTGTTGTTGTAGTTGTGATCTCTTTATGGTTCCTTGTTTATGATTTGATGGTCGTTATTGTTGTTTATTGCTGACCAATAAACTTGACTAGCTGAACATTACTTCCTTGTGAAATGAGAAGTTAGGGTTAGGGCTCTTTAGATTCTGGTGCAGTTCAACTTGATCTCCAGAAATATGGCACGTGGATATACTGGATGCAACTCTGCTCTCTCCGTTGTCCAACCCCTTCAATTAAGATACTCAAAGTAATCACTCTGGTGGAAAATGTACTACTCTCCCTTTTGTTCTACAAAACCATCCATAGTCTTTTTATAGCAAGATGATTGGTTGGCCACAGAGAGAACAGTGTCCTGGCTAACCTCTCGAGGCAAGCGTCACAATTCAAACGTTTGATTCACACTGTCAGGTTCCCACTGTGACGGGAGCCTCACGGTTTGCAGTGCTTCCACTGGTCGTGTAGCAGACCAACTGTTGGGCAACAAGGTCACCTCTTCCCCCTATGGGAATCCAGAGTTCTGTTTCAATGGTGCATCTATTAACTGTTAGAATGAGTTTCTGTAGAAAAAAAGAGAAAAGAATCCTGAAACATATGAATACTCAAGTAGACTCAATCATGTGTTACATCACTGGAGGCTCGATTTGCCCTGTCCTAGTGTTTATCCCAGGACAGCAGATGGCCAGAGGGCGGGCCGGGGGTGGGGGGAGGCTGGGCATGGAGGGACATAGGAGAGCGAATGGAGGATTCTAGCTCGCTCACTGCAGCGAGGTGAAGCGCTAACCTGCGAGGGTGCTAATCTCCAGGAGGGAGCTGAGGGATGGGTTTGAATGAGTGTCTCTTATAAAGTACAACCCCCCCCATCCCTGCCACTGCTCCAACTCTTCTCTGCGAGGACGGACTGGACTTCAGACCTGTTGGTCTCTCTCAGGCTCTCAGTCCCGGTGCTGCCACACTGGGACTATGCGACTAAAACCCGCAGGAGTTGAGGCTTAACACGAGGGGGACCAGAGACAACATCGCACACGCACTGCTCCAGAGGAAAAGGAGGTTTTCCTTTTTGGGGTGTATTGAAGGCAATGTGTTGAAGTTTCCAGCAGTTTTTTGAGTATACTGCAGATGTCTCTGCTCTGCTGTTTCCTGGTGTTTGCAGGCAAATTTGTGTCTCCATTTTGCTTGTCTAAAGTGGGTATGCAAATGAGGACCTGGCATCTTGAATTACATCCCCACTGAGCTGCTCGCTGAAGCCTTGGGTTACCTGGGCTCTGTTTACCTGGCAAAGTGGAAAAAAGAAAACGTAAACTTATGAAGATTGAACAAGGTCCACCTTTTTATCTAATCTGCATGGCAAGGCTTTGGGGACAGAGGTGGAACAGGTGAGATAACAAAAGTAGGTGTGTTTGTTTGTCAGCGAGGCTAGAACGAGAAGACGAGCGGATTATACCAATTTGCAATTCAGCATCACGGGGTATTTCTGAGTGACGGCTGAGGCGAAGACAGATTTGGGAGTAAGACTTGAAGACTTTGCACCTTACCAGTGTAAAACTGATCCAGAAATACCTATTGTTCTTATTATTACTCATTCAGATGGCCTGTTGGATTTGAAACAAACAAATTGCTGTTGGAGTTTAAAGAATCCTGAATGGACCCATTATCCTGCTTGTCTGGAAAGATGAGGTCATGATATCCCATGACTACAGACTTTCATCCATCGATCACTTGGACCTGGTTGATGGCGCTTATGGGAAGTTGAAATGGCCATCCCCGGATTTTGACATAGCTGGCTGGAGAGCGCAAGTGCTACTCTGTTGAACTTGAACGTGAGATTACAGACTGGGAAAATTAGCAAGTACTCTGCGGGCGTCCCCACTCACTCGGCCGGGGGGGGGGGGGAAATCATGTTTGTTCTCTGTACCCTGGTGGTCCTCACCCTCCACAACCTGATCAAGAGCTATTACAAGGCCCTGGAGTCCAAGGCCAGCCCAGAGGCTGAGCTGGGGATGAGGAGAGGAGCCTCAGGCCCTGAGCCCAAAGACGGGCCCCCTCCAGATGGTTTGTCTGGTGATGTGACTTGCCAGAGAACGGTCATGAACCATCTGGACCTGTCCAACTTCACACTAAAATCACAGCTTGGAAGATCAGGCCGCCTGCACTACGTCCCCAACAGAAGAAAACATTTACAGGTGAGGTGATCTGGAGAGGGCAGAGTTATAGTGGTGATGATCAGAGAGTAAGTAATGCCAATGGAAGTATGCCAAGAGTAGCCTTATGATTTGGAGGCAATGACTCAGTGGAAATCTTGGAATATGTTTCAGTCTAAAATATATCAACCTATAATACATTGCAATATCCTGTGATCATGTGTTCCCTTTTTAGGTGGTGAAAGCAGCTACATGGCTCCTCCTTCCCACTGAAAGAATTGGCGTTTGTCCATGTTGCTCCCTTACTCATTAAACTGCAGTTATTTTTATGATCTCAAATTTATGACTAAGATTAAAGTCAAATTAAAGTTCAATATTTGTAGAATCCAACACTCATGTGAGCTGGATTGAAGTCAGTGGGATGCAGATCAAGCCTTATGTAACCAAAAATGCTTCTAATCTGGCCATGAGGTTATAGTTTCGGTAATTTAGGGCTTAATCTCCAGAGACTATTATATTGTGCATGTCATTTTGTACCAGCCCAATGAAGGCAACCACATACTTTCAGAATATGTTTAGAAACTGTGTCAACTCAGTTTAATTGCTATTCATTCATGTGCGTGTCTTTCGGATTAGGAAGCGCCATTGCTTGGCTGTGCATAAAAAAATAGTGAGCAGTAACTGAGCCTTTATCTACAGAGGAGTGAATGGGAGAAGGTTGGTCGTCTTATTGATGTTTCATTATGGATTATCCTGATGTTTATAAGGAGGCCGTGTTAAACTGAGTGATGTTTCTTACAGTCATGTCCATTCAATTACTCTGTAGAGGATTGTGTTTCTCATCTATAATTTACATTCTCTTCAATGACTGTAGGCGAGTTGCTTTGTCTATGTAAGCCTATCTTGGAACAAAAAAAGGACACACACACACACTCTTGTGTAAAATGGCACTGAAAAGAATAGCACAAATGCAAAGTGATGTCAAAAACTCGATTTCCCATCATCCCCAGCTTTGCAAGAGAGCTACGGAGAGGGGAGGGGTTTAGTGTGTGTAAATTGTGTTTACTGGACAACCTTATTACAGAATAATATACCGGCTTCAATGGCATGATCATGCAAACATTCCTATATACAAATAAATATTTCCTTTCTCTTATGCTGCAGTGCATTAGGGGACTCTTATATTGTCATGTAAATGTGATACACAAGTGTGTTTTTATATATTTATCACTAGAACGGGACAAAAGCTTTCCTTCGATGACCAGAGAAACGTTGTCTTTGTACATTTGCAAATGCGCACACACGCACGTTAATATTTTATGAGGCAGTGTGGAAGGGGAGCTTAGCAACGGCATGCTTCATTTATAGCTGAAATATTTATTCCTCCGGAGCAAGGATGGCTGGATAGCAGAGGGGAGGAGAGTGGAAGGGGAGGAGGAGGGGTCTAGTAGAGTGGGGTAGTGGGGGGTGTCCGCGGCATACATGATTCTGGCTCCGATTCCACCGTTACCAGGGAAGGGGAGGAGGAAGCAGTATGTGTCCGTGTGCAGGCGTTGGAGACAGCCGCCTATAGAGTGAAGCCAGGGGAGGACGCTGGCTCACTTGGCTGTTTTAAACGGATCTGACACAAGCCGTGTGTGTTGGGGGGCAGGGGGGCTGCGCTGCCTGTGTGTATTTTTGCACCAGTTCTACGGGAAGAAGCGGCAGTGATGCAGGGATGATCAGGACAGTGAGGCTGGGGGAAGGTGGTGAGTACATAGAGAATGCGAAGGAGGGGGGGGAAGATGGAGGTGTGAGGGCCTGCATGAGAATGGAAAATATGAATGGGAATTCACTGGCGATCGATTGGGGAACGAGATTGAGAGGAAATGGTGGGGGAGAACAGTACATGGTGAAGCGAAGGAGGGCTTGTATGTGAAAATGTTGGCTGGGGGTGGGGGAGCACAAATGGCTGGAGTAGTTGTGTGATACATGAAATGTAACTTAATCAGCCAGAAGTATTGTGTTTCCCCCATTGAATATCGGCCTGTGTAGGTCTGTGATCACTTTCTGTGCCTTTCCTTACCTTCACTCTTTCATGTCCTCCATCCATCCATATATATATTATTTTGTGTGTGTGTGTGTGTGTGTGTGTGTGTGTGTGTGTGTGTGTGTGTGGTGTGTGTGTGTGTGTGTGTGTGTGTGTGTGTGTGTGTGTGTGTGTGTGTGTGTGTGTGTGTGTGTGTGTGTGTGTGTGTGTGTGTGTGTGTGTGTGTGTGTGTGTGTGTGTGTGTGTGTGTGTGTGTCCAGTATTGTTTTTTTTTGTGGGCGTGGCTGGTACAGCAGAACATTTGGGCACCATAGCCTTGTTTTGCGTATGCAGTCTGGTTGAGAGCAGACATGTTTGACGTGTGCAGTCTGGTTGAGAGCAGACATGTTTTCACTCTAAGCGCATGGTAACTGGGTGAGCAGTCACTGGTTTGACCCACTTTAGGCAAAGGAGGGGTGTGTGTCTGTTAGGTGGGGGGGGGGGGGGGGCTCAAAAATTCTGTTTTTTCTCCCTTTGAGGCACGGTGCGGTGTCTCTTCAGTCAGCGAGGGAAGAGGATCAGTGGGGAGGGATGCAAGCTAACATTAAACCGTCCTTGTGCTTGTCAGATGGTGTGCTTGTACTCTGAGCAGCACCCATGATAATTAAGACTACATTAATGTCTGATAGCAATATATCCCCAATGTCTGCATTGCTGCAAACGCAAGCTGCCTATTTTGGGCCCAGGTTCTGATTTGTTCTGTGAGTGAGAGAGGGAAGGATATGCTGTTGCTGTTCTCTTCCTGTAAGCTGTGCTCTCAGCACAACTATGACATGGACTAGGACCATAAATACTCACTGTTGACAGCCCCCCCCACACAATGATTGGGCCTCTCACAGCCTTTGCTGTCACCAGGGAGGAAATAAAAATAGACTTTATTGTACCTGTGACTTGCTGAAAACACGATCAAAAGAAGGAACTTAATGCGTAAAGCAAATGCATCCAAACATGTTGTTGACCACAATTGTTCTGCTTCAGTCAAAACTCCAACCTGAGGTCTACAGTGTGGAGGATTTGAATAGGTTATTGGTGTCAGCGACTGTCAGGACTAATAGTCCTTGATGTTTTCATGGGTGTGCGTGTGCTTATTAGAGTATGCCATTATGCCTATGTGGTCCGTCAACATTGCTCTCAATCCATAGAGCTATAATCCACCCCTTCCCGCTGCACTGTGTCAGCACCTCATAACATATAATAGCCTCTCATCCATAAGCTTAAGCTATCAAAGGCATGTGGAAGCAAGGAAATGAGATTGGCTGGCAACTTACTTATTTCAGTAAAACCAGTGTGTGTATTCCTATAGGCCTAGTAGATGCACATTTAAGATACCATTGTGTTTGTAGTAGATGTAAATTGAGATGCCGTGTATTTGTAAGAAATTGTGGTCGTATGTGCATGGAAGCATTGCTGGGAGAGGGTTAAAGGATTTAAGACGGTGAAAGTATGTGTGTGGTGGGAGGGGGTAGACGGTGGAAAGGCTGATCCTTTTTTATATGTGAAGCCTTTCCTCATCATAAACCTTATTGGATCACAGCAGGGGTCCTCTGCAGAGTCGCAGGATGATGCATAACAAACAATACGAGCAACCGGATGAATAAATGATTGCAGTCTGAAGATTGTTTTTGATCCAGACTTTAAATTGCAAAAAAAGCAAACAAAAGAACCTCCCCATGATATTGAATGGTTTGGGAGCTCCTCCTATAGTGTCAAACACATGGTTCGTCTCTCTCAGAAGAACAGGTGGTGACTGGCCAGACCATGTCTGTCTGAGTGAAGAAGCACAGTGGGGGGACATATTCTCTGTCTGGCACCTTCTAGGTATTCTTGGTCTATCTTAGTCTATCCACAACTCAAAATTGCTCACATCAATCTTTTCTTCCCAGTTATAAAACATTTTAACATGGTGCACAACACAATGTTAAGAAATTACAAACTAAGGCACAATTAAGGCACAGAACAGGTAAACAATGGAGGCTGTGTGTTTCCCTTTCATTCTCACGTTTTGTCAAGATGCAGAGGAGGGTTTTAATAAGGAGACCATGTACTCGCGGGGCTTAAACGATTACACCAAGTGTTCATAATCTAACGGGAGTTGTTGCTTCACTTACTGGACTACGAGCAGACAGTGATGAACTCCTCAGAGCGACTAGGGATGAGTTGGCTGCGCCAGGTCCAATATCACAGGTGTTTGTAGTTGGAGAGCATAATTTACAACCATAGCCATTGGACTGTTTCACTGATGGTGGCAGTACGTAGTTGCGGGGACTGGGTGAAGGTACACCTGGGTCTGACTGGAGAATACGTATTTTCTTCCCTAAAGATGAGAGGCGCCTGGACCAGGCAGCATGATGGGTTCGGTGTGGGGCTCTTCTAAATAAGGGCTGGTAGGACAGAGACAGGGAGCGGTATGTTCGTCTTCCATATCTCCTTTCACTGTGTGTGTGTGTGTGTGTGTGTGTGTGTGTGTGTGTGTGTGTGTGTGTGTGTGTGTGTGTGTGTGTGTGTGTGTGTGTGTGTGTGTGTGTGTGTGTGTGTGTGTGTGTGTGTGTGTGTGTGTGTGTGTGTGTGTGTGTGTGTGTGTGTTCAGAACAGCTCCTTTTGAAATAGGAAGTCCAAGTAGGGTTGTAGTGAAGGAACAGCTGACTTCTGAGACCTTTACCTGCATGGCTATTATTATTTTTTAATGGCATTTGTCATTAGATAATCTGGATCCTGTGTTCATATATTGACCGTGATATAAATAGCCAGTAAGAGCAAAGGTCAGGCGTTTTCTTTCTTTTTTTCTATGGATTAGTTACACCCCAGCTTGTTGCAAGCTTTTGTGGTGCATGTATTGTACAAAACAAATCTCTTGTATGCAGCACAATAGACCTGGGCAGTGTGGTTACACTCAGATTCCCCCCATGTTAAACAATTAGAAAACCCTTCAATCACTATTTACAGCCAAACCATATCACATAGATTCATCATTGCTGACAAGGGAAGAGATTATTTCATAATTTTGCTGCTATAACAAATGCATGTAAATGCCTTACCTTAATTGCCCCTCATTGTATACCAGAAACTACTGGGTCTCGGAGGGACCACGTGACTGCCCAGGTCTAGGTATGCTACAGTCGGTCTGTCTTTTGGGCATTCGGCTGTGGGATTAGACCGTGCACAGAAGTGAGCAAATCAACTGCAGTTCAAGTTCAGCACGTGGGGACCCAGTCATCCCAGCTGACCATAGCAGAAGGACCATGACTCTGGGAATTCAACCTCCTTCACCCACATTTGAGTCTGGTTGCAGTGAACCTCTTACACTAATCTAAATGAGTGGATGCATGGCTTTGAACAGGAAGTTGCTGTGCCTGTGAGGTGAATTGACTCATTTGAGGGAATTCGGTGGATCTGGGGTTTGGTAAATGTTGAATGAATTAGTCTATGTGGCACAACTTGTAAGTGGGTGTTTGGGAGGATAGTTGCCACTTGTTACTTCTTGGATTGGTTACAGACCGATTGATGGCAATGCAACATTTGCATGATACGGTTGTTGTGCGCCGCTGGTGGTCTTCCGTTATATTTTTACAAAAAAAAGGTCAGATTAAGTGGATTGGACCTCCATCTGGATTTTCAGTGTGTCTGTGATAGCATAGCTAAATGGGGTTTACCCCTGCTAGTAAACTGACTATTGACTCTAATGTGGCTGGGCGTAACGTTATGGCATCGCTTTGTGAGGCCCAGATAGTATTGAGGGCGAGGGTTTTGTTTATCCCAGAGTTGAAAGCTGTCACATTCTGACAATGGAAACCCAACACCATGCCGCACATATTTGATGTGTTTGTCTGAAACACAAAGCCTACGCAGTGCTAGCGAGTGCCCAGGTTTGACTCTCGTCCATGTCACAACGAGTAATGTCTAAAAACAAACACAACAATTCTACTGTCAAGAGTTTGTAGGTGGCGCCAGTAGCCCCCGTTTCCTTCTCTTTTGGCACGGGGTTCTATAAATTGGTGTTGGTACATTCCCTCTAAGGCTAACGGTGTTGTCGATGTGGTCCCCCCTATCACCCACGTGTAGCGGGTCCAGCGGTCCAGTGCTCTGCTCTGTCCTGCGGTCATGTTTGGAACGAGAAAGACCTGGGACCTCGGCAACGCCCCCTGCCTGCAGGAGCTTTGGAAGAAAGACCTCTCATTGGACGGTGAGTCCCTCTCCTACTCACACTCATGCAGGGAAGGCGGGCCAAAAAAACCGGTGTAGCCACATTTTTGGAATGAAATCGTGACAGATGAGGAGCTGGAGGGTGAATGACATGGTGGGGCAGTGTGCGTATTGCATGCCGCTTGTCTGAGAGGGAGAATGTAATGGTGAAATGATGTGCGAGTCGTTCCTTGCAGGTAGAACGGGAACTACGGGGCCAAGGAGGTGGCTGAGGTAAACCGGCCAAGAGCACTTTTATTGTCAGTTGGAATTACACGATCAAGACGTGACCGCTGTTGTTCTTGTTTGACAGCAAAACAAGCAGGTGTGAGCAGTTCTGTGAGTTATCGCGTCCTCCATCGTCTCTTGATCTCTCTCGGTTTCTCTCTCACGCTCTCTGAAATTGTTTGTCCCACAACATGGAGCCAATGTAACGATAGAGTAGCAGAGCACTGATTGGGTCCAGGTGGAATAGTGAGAGAAGCGTGTTGTACAGGACATCCAGATAGATTTCAGAGTGGAGAAAGAGAGGTAGGGACTCCAGAGGGAGAGCAGAAAGGAGCATTGTTGAATGTAACTGAGAGGGTAAATTGGAACAGGCAAAGGAGTAAACAGTTTGGGCTTATGTTTTTGGATTTTGTTTTAATGATTTTGGATTGTTGACAGGTGAGAACTACCACTCAAGTTTGAATGTTTTCAGTGTGTATGTGCTCGGTGTGTCATTGTTCCCAATATGTGTGTAGCACAGAAAGAAAATGGTTGCACAGCCTTTTTCTCTGTGAACTTATTCTGGCATTTATATTGTCCCTTATAACGTATGGAAGGTAAAATATAAAAGTCTAATGTTGTTTGGTTTTGGTGCGGTTTTGTAAAGCCTCCTTTGTGTGCTTACGTAAATGAATGCTTGTGAACCCATTTGCTAATTCTTCTTAATATTGTGGAGATTCCTGCTAGTACAGAATGCTGATTGTTCCCTAAGCGATAAGACCCCCCCCCCCCCTCCCCCCCCCCCCCCTCCATACACATGTTGCCAAGGTGTGAGTTTGTATGCAGCAGGTTAATGTGTTACAGGCTATTATTGGCCAATATTTGGGTTTCCATGGTTCTCCCTCTGTCTTGTCATTGGTTAGATTGAATGCAGGAAGTACTGATATAGAGAACTATAAAGAAATGGAACAATAAAATGTTCAACTTAAAACCTAAAGTGGCACAAAAAAACAAGAGATGGCGTTAGCTTTAGCCGACAAACCTCTTCATGGTTGTAACCTGGACCAAAAAAGAAAGTACACTTATTAATTTGAGTTGTGTTAAATTAGGATGTTAATTTAAGGAAATGCACATGGAAAATGGAGCACACCATGGCCTCAGGGTCCCTTATGTGCCAATAAGACACGTTTGGTTGTGTGTGTGTGTGTGTATGTGCAGCCAGCTCAGTGGACTTCCTGATGAGTGATGCTGAGGACGAGGGCTCATTCCTGTCTCTGCCTGCCTCAGCCTTCTCAAAGTGTCCCTCTCTGACCTCTGACTTCTCGGAGGCCAACCTACCCAGCCAGCAACTACTCATACAGGTGAGCCACCAGTAACAGACACAGGATCAACATTGTGGGTGGTATTAAAGCTGCACAGACGGAGCTCCACACAGTGTTGGCGTACCCTCTCTGCGCCGGTGTCCCTTCGTCGTGACACTATTATTTTTGTAACGTCGAAGTGCCTTTTCTGAAAGTAAAAAAGAACGGGACTTGAGTTCGGAGCATAGTAGAACGTTCATACACGGTGGTTGGCTGAGACTGGCAAAAACATAGGATTTTACAACCATTTTTCGACATTACCCTATTATGTATAGTAACGGTGACCAAATGGCATAGCTTACTATGTTCAAGGTCATAGAAGACAAACTAATGTGTTTTGTTAAAAAGAAACACGATTTCTAGTTTACGGTCACACATGAAGTGTTTCATTCATTTAGAGGATCATGCACAAATTTCCAGGCGTCATATGCTCAATTCGTAGAATACAGGCAAAAATATATAACATTAGCTTCAGCAGCAATACTCTAGGACTGACCGTAGTCTGTGTATGTCTCTGACAGGACAACCAGAGCATAGTGGTCCATAGGTAATTATGGATAAACATAGGTTGTTACAAACCACTAACTGTCAATGTCAAGGTAAGAAGGTGTTAAGTGGAGCACAGCTAAACTCGAGGGCTACAATTGTTTTTGAATGAGATGATTTGTTTGTTTGCATTATATCCATTATTATATCTATTATATTCGCTCTGTTGCCAGGAAAGTATTCAATCCAAATGAGTCCAAGAGCTGTATCAAACATGTAATATATTGTTGGAATTAGTTGAACTGCATCATGTTGTCATTATATTATTAGTATTCATTATGTCATTGGATGGTATGTCGTTTTGTTGACACATTATAATATAAAGTATTTCATTTATTATCCAAGTATGTTTCAGTACCAGTAACACATTGGATCTGTACTTGATATGGGCCAATAACAAAGTTGATCATACAAAATCAGTTTACATTTTTATCAAAATATTAAGTTAGTGATGCTGTGGCCACATGCAATGCATACTTTTGGTGCTATTCAAGCTGATGAGTTCAGACTGAAGTCAGCAAAGCGAGTTCCCTTTCTTTTAACTAAGATATGACGTGGGCAGGTCCCGTACAGGTCCCCCTGGTATTCAACAAAACCCTGCCCTGGCATGTCATGCCCTGTTGACTGCAGGCTGTTTCGCTGCAGTGAAAGCAGTGGTGCTGACTCATACCATGACATTGACACAGCTGCAGTCAAACAGCAGCTGACTGGAGCTGTCCCTGTTGCACCCCACAGCCACTTTTATCTGCCATTTGCACACACAGCCAGCCAGCCAGTGTTCCAGACTCTTCGTCTCTCTTAATCCTTTACAGTTCATCACGTTGTTTTCAATTTTCTCATTCATCTCTCCTATAGTTAACTCTCACTGCATCATCATCCCTCTCTGTTTTTTGTCTCTTTCCCATGCTCATTTATCTGCAGAAGGTCTCCTGGTCCTACTCCTGGACATCTGCCGATGTAACACTCTCCCTCTATTACTAAGTTGTGACTCGTCGACACGTGTCCCGTCCTGTGTGATGCTGTCATATCATAGCCCAATCTGTGCTAGGCTGTCTTCATATGCTCTCAACCTGGTTTTATCCTCGGTTCTGTTGCTTTTGTCTTGGTTCTTGTCTTCACCACCTCCTCATCTAGAACTGGCTTAGCGTGTTACACTAGAGACTAGATGCACTATGGATGTCTATGTGCTCAGTCCGTCACGTGATGCTTTTAAGTAGTGTAAAACCATGTGAGCTAGCGCTTCTGTTGAACACGATGGAATCCATGACATTCCTTCATGTATGTCTAATGTGTGTGTGTGCCTGTTCGCAGACCTTGCAGGAGAAGGTGTGTGAGATCCAGGCTCGCCTGCACAGCGAGGAGCGTTCCCGCCAGCTGCAGCTGCAGAGACTGCAGCAGAGTCACGAGCAGAGTGTTCTGGAGAACACCAGCATCATCCGCACACTACAGGAGGAGCTGCTCGCTACACAGCCCAGCGGTGAGACTGGACCTCATATAATGTAGTGTAGATACTTTAGTGTTGGGGAAAATTAAAAGACCAAACACATTAAAACAACAGGGATATGAATGGACTAGAATATAGAACCTGTGTTTGATGGGGTTGTGTTTTGGCTGCTGCAAAGCGCAATGCTAGCTGATCTATAGACAAGAGAGCTTGTCGATTTAAAGGCCATTTTAGTTATTATCAATAATGCTCTGTTGCATTGATAATGAAGAGTTCAAATTTGTAGGGGGCCAAGCACAAACTGCGTGGCAACCTATTGTAATTGTTAGTGTTTTTATTATTCCCCCAGAAACACCTACACAGCCAAAACCGCAGTCGCTTTTTATGAAACTTTCCACAGTTGTAGAGGGTGACTAAAGATGGCCACAGAAAATTACACTGATTGGGCCAAAGGTGGCCCTATAGCAATCGTCTGAAAATGCAAACTTTGAACAAGCATATCTCCTGACCCCTTTGACCTAGTCATACAGCTTTGCCCACAAATGGGTCTCCTCATGGTAAACAAATCTGCCTCAAGAACCTATGACTTCCGTCTGGATAGATTTTCTGCCATTTTGAATTTTGGTACAGACATCTATGGACCAATGTCTTCCATCTGACTAGAAGGGAAGTCTGTACACAAATAAAAAGCCCCCAGGAGCCATTCACTTTGAAAAAGTGTGTGGCTTAAAAACGTGTAAAGACTTAAATGCTTATATCAATATCAAGATGGACTCCTATGAGCTTGAGTCAAATACAAAAGTTGCACAAATACAAAAGTTGCCCATCAAAATGTGCGTGGCCTGTGACTAAAATGACCACAGTTCCTAGACGGATTGTTTGATTTGAGCAGAACCAACTTTGGGACTGTTGAGGTCAAAGGTTCTAACTACTCAAGTAAAATGAAGTAGATTGACAAAACAACATGGCCGCCAAAGACCCAAAATGGTCCAATCAAATTGAAGGAGCCAAAAGGTGGGGTTAACTTAAGCCAATCATCATCAAACTTGGTGTAGTTAAAGGCAACACACTTTGGACGGTCATATTTCCTAACCACTTTGACCTACGGTCATGAACCTTTGTAGACATTTGTCTCTCCTAACAATTAACAAATGTTTCTAAAGAACCCATCACCTGCAACAACATGGCCGCCGGATGGCCAAATTAACCTGATCACCTTTAGGTGCCTAAAGGCATGGTTAACTTAGGGCAATCATCACCAAGTTGGTGTACTCAAAGAAACATGGGTCAAGATTACCCAGGCTAAAGTTAATCCAAATAGGACCATAGGGGGCGCTACAGTGATCGATTGAAAACTTTCATTAAATAACTCCTCACCCTTTTGACATACGGTCTTGAACGTTTGTACACGCATCACCAGACCCAAGCTGAGGCTATTCCAGCATTGTCAACCATATACAAACAAAAAAGGTCTTAATGGTCTTTGTTAGGCTTGGTCCCTGATAAATGCTGCTTGCAGCTTTAATTGTATTTAGAATTGTGAAGAGTACATCATTTTGATTGAAATAAAAGTAATATAACAACCATCAATCCCTTGTAACACAGCACCGGGGCTAGCTGAACCACAAGGAGAGAAGCAGCACCATAAACCCACCGAGACTCCCAGCTGTCCAGAGAGAGAGCAGCTCATATCTCAGCTGCGCACACAGGTAAGCCTGGCCCTAGAGACCAGCCCACTCAGCAGTCACATGACACCCCCCAGCTGTACTGGAGCAGAAAGCCTCAAGATAATCACCAGCTATTAGTTGAATACAAATGAGAACACGACTCATTATTTAGAACGGCTTGTAATACTTCTGTGCTCATACATGTATTTGATCTTTTACATACGTTTTGAGATTCAAATCTTTTTTTTAAAGAACACATTGGAAAGTACTGGATATATACACGTTAAATGTGATTAAATGTGAAGTAAGAAGAGAATGGCATTTGGATTTTGTGCTGCTAAAATTGCTAAATAAAGTAATAACGTAGCATTGTCTACCTCATCCACCATAACCATCTTCAGACAAATTAACCATACAACCATTTGTTGGTCCTGATATGTTCAGTTCCCCAATATAGGTTTCTTTACTCTACAATTATTGGTGAAAGACTTATTCAAAGTTAGTGTGTATTGGCTGTTGAAGTGTTTGTGGACGGTAATGCTTGCAGGTGGTGGAGCTGGAGGTAAAGCTGTTGGACCAGACCCAGGAGGTGGAGAGGCTGCGCTCTGAGCTGGTGAGAACAAAGGGTGGAGAGATAAAGAATGAGGGCAAAAAAAGGAGCGAAAACGAGCTTGCTAGGCAGCTGAGTAGGCTCACATTCCTGGGTAGGCCATAGGAAAACAACTGCTGTTTGGCACTGCACATAAGATAAGGAACACGCCCCTCTGAATGGGTTTAAAATTGCCTTGTGAATGCCGCATTTTGTTCAAGCTAGGATATGCATGCATAGGATGGCTCTTTTGCGGTTTGCATTTCGGGTCAGTTCACACTTTAACCCATGGCTTATATGCACGTGGATTGTCCTCCTGGGCTGTAGGGGGCGACAGATCTGGAGAAGCACCTGGAGCTTCTGGTGGTCGAGAATGAGCGGCTGAAACAGGAGCTGAAGGCGTGCAGGACGTTACCGCCTCCCACCCAGGACCCCCGGGCAGCCTCCGCCTGCTCCGACTGCCCCCACAGCCAGGTGTGTGTACTCCTGTGCTGAAGCAAATCAGGGAGGCAATCCCAAACAGTGCTTAAATAAGCCATTCAAATCTCTGAATGTTTCCTGTAGTCACTATTGTGTTTTATTTAAAATAGCCATTTTCTCATTTCAACATATTTCTCACATATCCAGGCCTACCCATCCTCCACAAAATCCAAACACGGCTATGCATGAGGGTAGAAAAGAACGACGGCAGGAAGTAACAAGTGCTCTGAATGTGCATGTTTAATATCACAGGATGCAGAAGCTCTGCGCAGCGAGGTGTCCCGCTGGGAGAGCCAGGCCAGACAGAGGGAGAGGCGGCTGGCCGAGGTGGAGCGGGAGCTCCTGCAGAAGGCCGCCCAGAGGCAGGAGCTCCAGGCCCAGCTGGAGGAGTTGAGCCAGCAGCTGGACCAGAGCCACACGCAGCTGGACGAGACCAGGAGGAGGCGGGGAGAGACGGAGCAGAGGCTAGGCCTCCGACTCCGAGAGTGTGAAGAGGAGCTGGCCCGGCAGGCCGCCATGCCATCTCCCGTCAAGGTGAGGCACCGTCGAGGGGTGCTCGGTTGAAACGCATACAGTCACCCAAATATATCCGGTCGTTGGGGTGTTAGTGCAGCCATAGACGGTGAATAGAAAGGAATGTCTCTCACTAGGAACCATTTGTAAGGCCTTGCTTGGCTGATTAATCATAAAAAATCTGAATACGGTTAGCTTGCAGGAATGTAAAAAACGAATCCAAGAAAACGTCAGTCTACTGTACCTTCCAGTATGTGACCCAAACGGTGGAGGTGGAGAACTCTGAGACCAGCAGGGCGCTGGCCGAGGCTCGGGCTAAGAACGTCTCCCTGCAGGAGCAGCTGCTGGTACAGCGGCAGCTGCTGCGAGAGCTGGAGACCCAGCTCCACGACTCCCAGAGGACCTGCACACAGCTGCGAACGCAGGTAGGCTCCATGTTAACCATCTCTGCCATCTTGTTTGACCTTCCACTCTGTCTTCAACCCATTCGTGTTCTGAGCTCCCTCTCTCCGTCGACTTGGTCGGTGCGGATTGATTGTGGAGCTGCTGCAGGGGTTTTCGTAAGGGCTGAAGGCGACCCAACCTCTGAGTTGGAGTTAAAAGGAATAAAAAAAACAATCTTCCCCCAAGCACCATTTGAGGTCCCGCTGCCCTCTCCCCATCACTGGCCCTGTAGTTCACCCCCATTTCTCTCCATGCGTTTGGTTGCAGCTGCTCACGGACAGAGAGCGTCTCTGTGGCCTGCTTTCCATGGTCGTTGGAAGGGACAATGGGGAGGTCATTCGCAGGTTGTCCAAGGTTTGACCCATTCCCCCCCCCCCCCCCCCCCCCCGCTTCCCTGCTACCTGTGATATATCTGCCCCAAGAGATGTCCTACATATTATTAGTCTTGCCTGTTTGTGCTTGCAGGTTCCAAAGTTGCCATGTACTGAAAAAACTACTATGGAATGATCTGGTTTGAGAGAGAGAGAGAGAGACAGAGAGAGGAAGGGAGGGGGGGACAATTAAGTGAGAGTTTGGGTTTAAAATTGCTAGTGATGTCAGTCCAGTCCTTTTTGGAACCTGTAAGCTTGTAGTCTTCTCCCAGTAAGCTGTCCCTATAGGTCTCTCCCAGTGCTCCCTGGTTCATACTGGACATCCTTTACTCTGTCTCAAGTGTGTGCCTCCCAGCATTAAACGTTTCCAGCCTGTCCTCTGTGTTTTGTTTAACATCCTAAACGGGTGGGTGACCAGCCCGCTAGCTGATGTAGCCATTTTCTTTGTCGATTTTGTTAGCGCAATTATGTTATAGCGATGCTGTACTTGCAGAAAATGGGAATTTGCATAGTCCTTCATTTGCGGATGGCTTTGCTATTGTGTGGCTGTAGCAAACCTAGTTTGTGCATAGTTCGCTCAGCCTTTGGTGGCTTGAGGCAAGTTGTGGTACACGGCCCTCCCTGCTCTCCTATAAGACGGCGGCTCCCCTTCTGAAGCTGTGTTTGGCGTGCAGATCATGGTGTACGAGGGTGAGATGGAGAGGGCCCAGGGCCAGCTGGAGGCCGAGATGCAGAGCCTGGAGGAGGAGAAGAACCGCGTGATCGAGGAGGCCTTCGTGCGGGCCGAGAGCGAGATGAAAGCGGTTCACGAGAACCTGGCAGGTGTGTGACTGTGTTTTGCAGAGGGGGCTCACCTCATTATGACTTTTTGTTGTTGTTTGTTCTTTAAAACCCATACTTACACCTCACCCCTACCCACTCGCCATCGCCCACCTGTGCAGGTGTTCGTATGAACCTGCTGACCCTGCAGCCGGCCCTGCGCACTCTGACCTGTGATTACAACTGCCTGAAACGGCAGGTGCAGGAGTTTCCTTACATGCTGGACAAGGCCATCATCGAGGCAAAGCAGGAGGTGAGTAACCCATGGCGACGGTGCTGGCTATTCAAATATTGTTTCCTCCTGCCTTTTGTGTTTGTGTGTGTTGAGCTGTGGCTGTTGCTCTCTGCAGATCTGCCAGGTGATCAACGAGGTGAGCAGCGCCAACCAGGAGCTGCTGCGTAAATACAAGAGGGAGATGAACCTGAGGAAGAAATGTCACAACGAGCTGGTGCGCCTGAAAGGTAACTCCCTTAGACGTAAGGAGAATAAAGTGCCCATAAGACTTGAGCGCCATCAAAGGGTTAAAAGCCATGTGAAGGGGCAAAACTATGATACAGTGGTCTGCCACTCCAGAGAGCAGCTTGAAAATAAAAATTTGCATCCCGTTTCCCAGGCAACATCCGGGTGTTCTGCAGAGTGCGGCCCGTGAGTCATGAGGAGCAGGTCTCTGCCGAATCCAAAAACATGGTCAGTTTCGACTCGGACGACGACGCCGTCCTCTACCTCTCCAACAAAGGCAAAACTATGACCTTTGACCTTGACAAGGTCTTCCCGCCTCAAGCCACACAGGAAGAGGTCAGTCGATCGCTGGCACCATCACGTGGACATTTGTGTGCCATCGCCAATAAACAAATCAAATCAATCATTATCCATTCTTGGGGGTAACGCAGGTGTTCCAGGAAGTCCAGGCGTTGGTGACGTCGTGCATTGATGGCTTTAACGTGTGCATCTTCGCCTACGGACAGACGGGCTCGGGGAAGACTTACACCATGGAGGCAAGTCAGCACATTCAGAGTCACATTTGTGCCTTCCTAGTTACTGACGTCACAAAACCAGACTGGGAACGTCAGCTGTTGTTAATGCCATGCAATGGGAGTTCTCCAAAAACGAAATTAGCATTTAGATAGTTGGATGGTTATATTCTGTGTAGACATATCTTGACTCAAGCTGCTGGGTCCAAGCAGCACCTGATGTTTGTATGCCTTTTCTCTCCTTTTCCCCTCACTAGGGCGTGGCCCAGAACCCTGGAATCAACCAGCGGGCCCTACGGCTGCTCTTCTCTGAGGTGATGGAGAAGACGCCTGACTGGGACTACAGGATCACTGTCAGCATGGTGGAGATCTACAACGAAACCCTAAGGTGTGTGTGTGTGTGTGTGTGTGTGTGTGTGTGTGTGTGTGTGTGTGTGTGTGTGTGTGTGTGTGTGTGTGTGTGTGTGTGTGTGTGTGTGTGTGTGTGTGTGTGTGTGTGTGTGTGTGTGTGTGTGTGTGTGTGTGTGTGTGTGTGTGTGTGTGTGTGTGTGCGTGTGTGCGCGCGCGCACGCGCGCGCAAGATCCACACATCCCCTATCACAGCCCAGGAACTTCTATATGAAATGAAATGCATGTGGTCGCTAAAGGAACAGCAGTCTAACAATCTGACTAGCACTTTGTTCACCTGCTGTATTTCAAGTATAATGTGCTGCAATGCAAGTGATTATAAAGACTAAGTTTATGTACTGAATATACCAATCTGGTGATTCAAAACAGTTCCGATTTTATTACAATTCTTATCATATCATATATTCAATTTATTAAATTCAGGGTCAAGCAGGGGTGCACTTGGAAAGAAATCGGGCCTGGACTTGTCCACTGGGACCGCCCTGGGGGGGTGGGGGAGGGGGGTTATATACGACAGTTACGGTTGGGGGCCTGTGCCTCTAATGCCGGATTCCTTTTTTCCTTCTTAAAAAAAAAAAAAAGAAGGTCCATGGCTTTTGGTGTCCCTCTTACTGCTGTTGCAATCTGTGGGAGCACTGCATGTAGAACCTGAACCCGTTCTGTTCCCCCTTCAGGAACCTCCTGGGAGACAATCCCAGCGAGAAGCTAGACATCAAGATGAACCCCGATGGCAGTGGGCAGCTGTATGTCCCCGGTCTCACCCAGATCACGGTGCAGTGCCCTGAGGACATCAACAGGGTCAGTTGATCTGCATGGGATGTGCTTCATTTCTGATTACTCCTATTGCATTACATCGTTTAGCAGGCAGTTTAATTCAAAGCAACCTACAATGAACACATTTGTCACTAGTAGTCCAACCTCACTGTACAATACATTAGTTCATCAATTGTTTAGTGCATGTATATAACCGGATAATGGAAATAGCAAATGTCATGTTGATGGAATGTTCACAAGAAGGGATTTGCTTCTATCCCAGCAGATTAGGCCCCTATGTATTAACCAATAACATTGTTCCCTGGCTTGTTTATGCCATATCCCCCGCTCTTCGTTTGTGTAATGATGAATTTCGCATTACAGTCAGGCATTCACAAAGCTCTGACCCTCCCCCTCCCCCATGAAGGTGTTTGACCTGGGCCACATGAACAGGGCCACTGCCTGCACCAACCTGAACGAGCACAGCTCTCGCTCCCACGCTCTCCTCGTCATCACGGTGGCAGGCTTCAACTCGGCCACCGGAAACCGCACACAAGGTACACCCAACAACAACAACAACAACAACAACAAAGCACGCCAAGTTTAGATGTGACTGCATGTGTGTTTTTATGTAAGGGAATTCGGTATACACAAGCTGTCTTTCCCCTGCACAGGAAAGCTCAACCTGGTGGATCTGGCGGGTTCAGAGCGGATCGCCAAATCTGGCGCCGAGGGCAGCCGCCTGCGGGAGGCCCAGTGCATCAACAAGTCACTGTCGGCCCTCGGCGACGTCATCAACGCTCTGAGATGCAGGCACTCCCACGTGCCCTTTAGAAACTCCCGGCTCACCTACCTGCTGCAGGACTCGCTGAGCGGAGACAGCAAGACCCTGATGATGGTGCAGGTGAGAGGAAGCTGGACGGCGGAAAGGGGGCACTTGTGGCAGTCAGTGGTGCTACATGCTTTTATTTGATGCAGAGATGGTGGGAATCTCTGTATCTATATCTGTCCGTCCTATTTTCTCGACAACCGTTCATCCGATCGACTTCACACTTGTATTGCTGAGGACCAAAGGAAGCGCAGTGTCGGGAGTGAAGGTGGTTGGTTGAGCGGTTCTCGAGAAAGCTGCAAGCAGCAATACTGTATATATTGTTGGTGCTATTTTATGTAGCTTGATTTTCCTGATTTTATGTGCTCAAGATGTGCCACCACTGGTGATCCTCACAATGTATATGTTGTCAATATTGGGAAGCCATATACATCACCCCTTTCTCTCTTTGTGTAGGTGTCCCCATTGGTCAGTAACATGAGCGAGTCGGTCTGCTCCCTCAAGTTTGCCCAGCGTGTTCGCAGTGTTGAACTGGGCTCCGCCTCCTCCTTCAAGAGAGTCGAAAACTCCTCCACCTCCTCTTCGCCAACCCACGACAGTGTTGAGGTAAGACGGTCATGCCTCAAGTACTCTGACTCAGTAACACTTGTTGTCTCTGCTTTTCTTGTTTGTGGTGCAGGATTGCATCGCAGTCTGTCCACCTTCTAATATTTAGATTTTAGTCCCATATGCTTATCAGATGAACTCTCTTCCCACCACTATCTGAGCAAAGTCCCATACTCTGCTGCCAATAACCCAATAAGGTTATTGGGTTACTGCTGCCAATAAGTCCCATACAAAGGGTGAATGATCTGTTGGAGAAACATTATACCAATGTCTGAACCAATTTATCCATTTTGTGTCTGAATTTGTTGTTAACCTGATGAGGAGGTAGATTTAAAATGAACAGATGGATAAGATATGCAAATGCAACCATTCTAGCTGGCTATATTGATCATGATGATGATATAGATCACATCCCATGAATGGATCCCACAGGAGTCAAGAGTTGACCTATGACCTCTGATCTCTACAGCTGGACTCTCCGCCTGTGACTCCGGTGCCGCTCCCCATCTCTAGGGCCAGCAGTGCTGGCTCCACCCTATCCTCCGCCTCCAGGACGCCCAGCACACGCAGACGCTCCCAGTCTCAGCTTTCAACAGGTAAACACACATAGACACACACACACAATGAATCTCAATGACCAGCGAAGGCCATGATTGGTCAGTGCGATTCCACTCCTCCTTCTGTGTCCTGATGCTGTGGTGTGATTGGTTGGTTTACAGACAGGCAGGTAGACAGAGCCAGTCCATTGGTGGGGGAAAGTGGGCAGGTAGGTGGGTCGGCCACTGGTCGGTTGCTTGGCATGGAAGCGCTCCGCATGGCATGGTGCCCAGTGCCCACGTCACCCGGTCACTACCTACCCGTCTTAACTCTCCTCCCCACCTCTTAACCCGGACGTGATCCACAAAGCTTCTGTTGTGTCCCGCTGCAAAAAAAAAAAAAAAAAAAAAACACAAACAAAAAACACTCACGTACATGGAGCACCATGTATGTAGTGGTACAGTACATTGCGTTCTGGTACTGTGGCTTATGTGCGAGAGTGGGCCAACGGTGTGTTGTACGGTTGAATTAATGGTGTCGTCTTGTTCTTCGTGTGGCTTCTTTGTGCATTAAACACAGGGTTCTGCTCGTGTTAGTGTGCTTGTCTTGTACCCTTGTGTTTTTGGTGAAGAGTCTGGGATGTTTCCGGGGTGTCTAACACAGCAGTACACTAAACCCTTCAACGCTCTTCATGGCTTCACTCTCATAGACATCTTTTCTTTTGCCTTTCCAGGACGACTGAAGTTGACAGCGTAAAGGAACACAGTGGCAAACGTCCAGGAGAGACTCAAACATGGACACAACTCTCCAGTAGCCTGACGAGCAGCTCCCTTGAACAACATGTCTCTGCTTTGCTTCACTCCACTCCTTTTCTGGGGAGTGCAGGACCAGGTTGAAGGAGTGACATCGTGAATGCCCAAGAGGGAGTAATGAGGAGCGGGGGATGTGTCACATAAACCAATCTCTCACCTGCATCAGTTCACTCTTGTTTTCTTTCTAAAATTCCACTTCATCAGCATCCTAAACTTCAAGTTGTCCCCGTCAGCAGTCAATCCTAGTGAAGATGTTGACGAGCAGCGGTCAAAAGACTACAGTGGCAGTTATACTGCCCACAACAACCCACACTGCCCCCGTCTCTGGACAATGTATCCTTAAATAGGGCCAGATAAGCTTTGTTTTAATCTTTTTTCTTCCTGATGCCCTAACACAGTATATAGTTTGCAATCACAGTATTTCATGGTAAAGTTGCACTTTAAACTTTTGTCGTTTATTTTTGTGTATTAACATAAGTTATGCTTAATTTTTACAGTATGGGTAATACGGTATATATATTTATGTTTTGACATGCTTTAATCTTTGTTTTTATTTTGCTTTTACTTTTCCAATGGAGGCCGATGTGTTAATTTTATTTTGCATTTACCTGAAGGCCTCCTTATCCAATCAGGGTACTCCACTGAATCCAAGATAGGGCATATTCTGTCCAATAGGACATGAGCAATAGAAGAGTGAAGAATGCTGGAGAACACTATCTCTATAGTATGTTTGGGTTTGAATCCGCAAGGGGTAATATATAGTGTCACCCTCAACACTGCATAGAAGAATTTCCGTTATCTCTCACACACACACGACAGGAAATACCATTCCTTCTCCCATGGCAGTTGAAGCCAATTCCATGTTCGGAGTGCTTGGTGCTTGACTGCTGACCAAACTAAACTCACGTGACCTGATGGGACACTCGCATATGCAGTGGTGAAGCTGAGCTGGGACATGCCGGGTGTATGTGTGTGTGTGTATATATATATATATATATATATGACTGCTTAGGACTTTGAAACAACTGAACTTGTGTCGTCAGTTAAGTGTCGCTAACCTAATGTCCTCTCTTGTGTGATCAACGGCCGAGAGGTTGAACGCTTGTCTGTTGTGCTCTGCTTGCTTATCTTTGTCGTAGATTTCTAGCCGTGATTTTGTATGAAACCCTTTTTAAATAAACTCAAAACCAAGTGAGTATTGACTGCCCAATACAGCTATTATTTGTACTAATAGCATTTTGGCTGTACCCCTTTGCATTCTGTGGGACATGACATTGACCTTATCACAGAGGTGTCATTGTAGGACAAACACAGGTGTCGCTCATAACACTAATTATTGGTCTGCTCTTTGTGTACCTGTGCATGGATAGTAGACTAGTGATATACATGTCAGTTAAAAGCATATACATTGACGCCGCATTGACTGCTTCGACCCCCGTTGCTGCGACACGTCAACGTAGATGCCACATTTCAGAGGCCAAGACTTGACCTGTAAAGAAATGAAGGTAAATGGAGCTGCCGTTTTCGGGATTAAAAGCACTGTTAACATTTCTTTACCGATTTCATAAGTCGTTTTTAGATATTAATCATATTTTATATAACATATGTTATATGAAATGTAAACGTTAATAGGGCTTTTCATCCAAGAAGTTTCTAGTTCCCCGTTTACGTATTTGCCACTCCAATATGGCGGCGACACTGAGGTACAATCCAAAGGCCAATGCGGGCATCTATGCATGTCGATGGTTAAAAAAGTAGCAGACCCATAATTACTGTTGAGTGACACCTGTTTGTCCTGATATGACACCTCAGAAAATTGTTAATGAAGCTACACAGAACATTGACAATTCAAAGCAATGACACTGCATGCCAAATAGAGAAATAATGCTCAATTCAATAAGCTCTCAAACCTACAATTAATGTCTTGCCAGCCTATTTGGGCATGTATGAGAGCTTAATGTGTATAAGTAGGTCGGATATTACGTAAACAAATTTGACTCATGCCAGTAACCCATTATAACTCCGTAGGCTATGCCCTTTATGTTCAACATAGACGTTCATGTGTTTTACTACCTTTTTATTAGGAATAAATAAAATTGGTCTTCATTGTCAACTACATTTAAAAGGACCGCTTCTATATTGTTCATTGAGTAGAAAATAATCCTGATAGAATGTTTAACATTTAAGTATCAACTCAACAAATATTCACTGTGCCCAGGTTTCTACGCTTGTGCAATCACAATGTGTTTCAGGAAGAATGCCCATCCCTTGCTTGTGTATTTCAAGACTCCGCTTGAAGCCTAGATGGGCTAGATGGATAAAAAAATGCTGTCCAAGTGATCAAGAGTGCTGTTCTAAGACACAGACTTCATGTGTCCCATTCCCCACTATACTATGTAAGGCCTTATACATTTCTGATTGGCCGGCCCCACAGAGCCCCGACACGCATACAAACATATATACTGGCAGAATTAATTGGTGCCTCAATAACAAGAATGAAGTAGTGAGGCGTTTCAACATAGACTCCTCCGACGGTTTCCAAACGGGTTCACCACTGGCCCTCTTGTATTGGCTCCTGTCCTAATACAAATGTAGTGGTTGGCTCCCCGAGCCAACAAGAGGTGTGGCTGCGTACAGCTTGTTTAAGGCCGAATCTCCCCTTCTTGGTTTAGTGTCAGTAGTCCAGTGGGGCCAGGAGCAGCTGTAGCTCTTTGAAGGCACTGCCATGTCGACCCACCTGGTCTGCCTTGGTCTTCACCACGTTGCTGAGGTTCTTCAGCTGCTTGTAGCAGGCCTTGCACTTCTGGTGCCTGAAATTGTTCACACAGGAGTATTCGGGTCATTTGGGGCAACCCATTTCCGATACCGGTATCAACTATCCAGCCCTGTGTCAAACAACTGTCGAGGTCAGGTGTTGCCAAACGTAATCAAGAGTTATTGGTTTGAAGTGAGAAACCAGATCTGTGTGTATTTTGGGTTTAAAACCAGGTTATTGGCAGCAGAGTATGGGACTTTGCCCAGATAAACAGTGGTGGGAAGAGAGTTCATCTGATAAGCATATTTCCACATTATTAGACAAAACAAAAGAGTCAATATAGTATAACCAATGCTGCATTAAAGCTAAACTGAAATGGTGAGAACGTTAACCCTGTATGAAAACCTCTTCAGCGGCCCTAGAGAGCCCCCGCCCTACGCCGCATTGATCGAGACACTGCTGGCACACTTACCGCTCTTCCCGTGTGATGTCCACGCCAACAGAGGGGGATGCTTTCAGCGTGTCTGAGATGAGAGGCCAGAAGCGCTTCAGAATCAGCTTCAGGGACATGCAGCCCGTCTGCACATAACTAACCACACACAGAGGAACTAGGTTTAGACGGCCTGAGGGACTTGAATCACAGAGGACATAAGCAAAATACGGCAAGCCAGTATCAACAGAGCACTTATAATAATAAAAAAAAGATTTTTCTTTATAAATGGCGTTTGTCAGAAGTGAACTTCTGACAAAGTTTTTCTGCAAGTAACTTTGTCATGCAAATTAACCTATTCCATAGATTGAAAAACAAAATCTATTCATAATGGAATGCTTTTATGTAACCCTATAGCAGAAATGTGATTGTTTATCGGAAATGTCCCTAGGGATATTTGACATAATTCACTTGCCTCTCGTATTTGCTATGTAGCAGGTCTTCAATCTGTGGAAGGATGGAAGTACACAGGTCCAGCTTCCATAGCATCCTGAGAAACAGAATTAAAGACCTGAAGAGGATTCACAATGCACAGAAAACAGTGTGTGTGTGTGTGTGTGTGTGTGTGTGTGTGTGTGTGTGTGTGTGTGTGTGTGTGTGTGTGTGTGTGTGTGTGTGTGTGTGTGTGTGTGTGTGTGTGTGTGTGTGTGTGTGTGTGTGTGTGTGTGTGTGTGTGTTTCCACTCACGGTTTGGGGTTAACGATGTTCAGAATGTCCACTACGATGGACCGGTCATTCATGGCCACTGCCATGTCAAGGCAGTTCTAGTAGGGGGAGCCAAAGAGATACGCTGTCACAAAGAAGCCAGAGGGATGACCTTCTTTTCTATACGCGATTCATCAACTGACATCACAGCAGTCCTTCCCCCACCCCCATTTAAAAAAAGGATCCAATGATAAGATAATGCATGGGTTACTGCTGTAGGATATTGGCCTGGTTCATTAAATACTGGGTGTGATCTCCGTGTATTTGTGAGACCAGCAGAGCCTTGCCTTGACTTCCCCGCTGCCCCACACGGCTCTCACGGCCTCCAGGTTCTTCTGGCGGCTGGTCAGCATCACACACATGGTGTCGTGGCCCTTCTTGATCTGGGACTGGGCCTCCTCGTCGCCCAGAACATTAGGACCTTTGTTGGAAGAATTCTTGAGCAGAGAAAGAGGAAAAAACCCGAGTTTGAGTCTAGTTTCAGCTTATTTTGTGTTTGTGCGTAAGTGCCTGCGTGTGTGACCCTAAACAAGGCTAAGGCTCATTTTGATACACAAGCCATCACTTATCCCTTTAGGGCCAGTTTGACCAGTGGCCTTTGTGGCATCAGAAAGCATCATTTTATGAGAGTGTGTGTGTGTGTGTGTGTGTGTGTGTGTGTGTGTGTGTGTGTGTGTGTGTGTGTGTGTGTGTGTGTGTGTGTGTGTGTGTGTATGTATGTATGTATGTATGTAGGTATGTACACTTAAACAGCGATACAACACGGTTCGACATACCACAAATTCGGATATAACGCGGCACGCCGTTGGACCCAAATTTTCCGGTAAGTGAATTTTAGAGTGGTGATTTCTCCACAAAATCGCCTATAAAAGCCACAAGTGAAGGATCGAAGGATTTATGGCAGAGCAGATACCAGCAGCAGAGCGGAAACTGGACAAAAACACTCAAGCTAACGCCATGCAGTGGATCGTTGCAAGCGAGGACTGCACGACCTAAGAATTTCCATCAGATGAGGCAATCATTGCAGCGGTCACCATCCGTGACAGAAGTAGAAGAAGGAGAGGAGGTTTTTGTCAACTTCTTCCTTTCTTTAATAACGTTTAAAAGACACAGTGAAAATCGCATTTTAACGCGCTCCCGAGAATAACGCGGTCATCATTTTGTGGACCGAAACTATGTTATATTGCGGTTTAAGTATATGTACGTATGTATGTATGTGCGTATGTATGTGTGTGCGCGTGTGCCTCAGCTCACGGGTAGGAAGTCTGCCACGTCGAGTCCGATTGGTTCCTTCCGGGAGGAGGGGATGATGTTGTTGGGAGGAGCTCTGGCCTTGGCGGCAGCAGCCTGGGCCGGGGGCCTGGGGGGCGGTGGCCTGGAGTCGGGGGGGTCGGAGACTAAGGGTCGGGCAGCCGTGTGTGTGGTAGCCGTGGGGGCGGGGCGTGGTGCAGCAGAAATGACCGTGGGCTCCACCCTCTGGATGGGAGTTGACATGGCGATGGGGGGTTTCTTTAACTGGGTTAGGGGTTAGAGAGACGCGACTGTGAGGCACTGCACCACAAAGCCAGCTAAGAGTATTTGTACTTGGGAACAGAACAAACGCAAAGAGCCAATACCATAATACGTAAAGTATCAGATATAGAACAAATCTGACTAATGTTGAAACTGAATGAATACAATAAAAAAAGAAAAATGGAGGATATTTGTTTGGATTAAGAATGCATCATTTCTTTCACTGTTTGTACTTATTTTAAAACTATATACGTCATATGTAACGAATAACACAAAAGCAAACCCACCTGTTGCTTCTCAGGCATGAGTGTCACAGCATCCTTGACCTGACTGGCTCGCACTATAAAGGTCTCTAAAATGACGAAACGTATAAGAATATAAAGTATATATTAGCGCAAGACAAATTGTTTTCTACAGAATATCAATAATAAGCAGATGAATGTATTAGGAAAAGGAAATATGGATTCATCACCATCTTCCAGAGGGGCAGGGAATGGTTCCCCGGCCTTGGGAGGCGAGCGTGCTGAAAGGAATCAAGAATGTGGAATTAAAAAAGATATCACAAGAAATATCTTCCAAGCTCACATAAAGTGCACCCATCTTCACGGTTTTCATTGACGTGTTTTGTTCTGAGGAGGTGACCCACAGATGGCGTTCCTCGGCTGAAAGATCTCTTTGTAGTCGTCGGCGTTCCGGATCTCAGCAGTGGACTCGTTCTCCTCGTTCTCGTCTTCGCTGCTGGGACTGCGTCTCTCAGATTCTGAACTCTGCTTCACCCTTGGGGGGGGGGGGGGGGGGGGCATACAACATGTTAGCATGAATGGGTTTCACAGGTGGCAATCTTGTTGCGTCCAGTGAGTAGGTGCTGCTCACACCTCTAGCATTTGGACTAAGGCTTTAGCACTAAGGTGATCATTCTCTAGTATTGTAAGTGGTTTCCAGTTGCGTGGCATCAATACAATGTTCCCTAGGTTCGTTTAATTAAAAAGGTAAAAGTGTCACCATGTAAGCCTTACACGCAAAATAAAACGTCGATACAATTTAAAAACTGGGTAGAGTAGTACAAGAACAGCAGCAATCTTCATTTCTTATTGTCAGTTGTCAAATCACTTTGTCAATTCAATAAGACAATTATTCTCATTGTTTCAACATAATGGTTATAAGTTACCGTTTGTAGAGTGGTAACAGATTAAAAGGTAAGTTGAGCTTCATGGTATAAATAACACACTTTAAAGTGGCTTCCCTAACACTTGGGAGGACGGGCATATCATGTGGAATCCGTCCTAAAATCCTATGATCATGACACTCACCAGAAGCGTGAAACTCAAGGGGAACAGCGGGAGATTAGACACATTTTATAAATTAGAAACACACGGATCAGCCGCCCGACCGCAGCTGTGGTACCTCTGGCTGCTGCAGGTGGTCATGGGTCGCTCGTAGCTACGGCGCAGCGTGGATCCTGTGGGTGAGGGCTCCGTGGGCTGGTTGTCCTGGACGCCACCCTGGATTACGGCACCACCAGACTTCTTCACTTTGGTCAGATCCACCAAGTAGGAGGACACGTTGGTCAAGTGGTGGGAAAGGCCAATCTGTGGAGGAAGGGCCAGAATTAATCACGGGGGATTTTACACAATATTGATGTCTTATCAAAATACCTGCTTCTGAGGCATTGTCATTTGTTATTTTACCTATTTACCAGCCTCAAATGTCAAAATATGATCTTCCAAGGATCCAACAAATATGGTAAGGTATGTGAAAACACTTTAGTGCATGTGTTCAGGGTACATTTCAATAACATGTACAGCTCAATCACCAAATGTCCTATCCCCAACACAAGCGCACAGTGCCCCTCCAACGCCTCCCGACTCTCTTTAACAGTGACAAATCAAACTCTGGAGGACGGAGCGCACCAGCTTGTTGTTGCAGATGGCCATGTCGGCCACCTTGCCCCAGCCCACTGGCACCACGTCAAAGCAGCGGTCGGGCTCCCAGCCGTAGACGCGCAGCGAGTCCGCGGCCCCGCTGTACAGGCAGCAACCGTCCGGGTTGAAGAGCACACACCTGCGTAGGGGGTCCAGAGAGCCTGAGTTGACCAAAATCACCCTTGCTTCATTTGAACTTTCAGTTCAAATCTCCTTTTGTGAAACTGGAATAGAATAGAAAGATGTAAGTCTAAAGTGTCATTGTTCGCACCTGACCGGACCGGACTCTCCGTCGGACGAGCCAATCATCTTGAACTTCTCCAAATCCCACAGCTTGATTGTTCTGGAGTCAATACAAAGGATATCATGTAGCAACAATGAAGAGCCTCAATCTTACTGTGTGGAATAAAGGCGTATTGTGCCTGTGCCTTAGACACCTGGGTTACCTATCTGAGCTGCCAGATGCCAACAGATACTCATTAGGGTGGAACTGAATGATGTTCACTGCTGCAGTGTGGGCGGTGAACTCTGTGATGATCTTCCCTGCAGTCAGGTCCCACAACTGAGACACAAAATATAGTAGAGCACATTTTGAAGCAATGGCACCTTCTTTGGAACGCTAAATGGTGTGCGGTTAATAACGCAATAGATGTTAGCTACAAGGTGTGGATGACTTAATTGACTTGTCTGATGTACTTTGCTGCATAATAGATCATAAACAAACAAGCTATGACACTAAAAATACATTGACGTTTCACATGAACATGCCTTTAACCCTTCTAACTATAATTATGCACTTTACGTACGTATGTACAGTATCCTTTACAAGAGTTTATTTTTATTTGGGTCAACATCAATTTAGAAAAGCTAAACACGGCTACTTAACTAAAAGAGATTGCAGATGTGGTTACCTTAATAGTGCTGTCATCACCAGCAGATGCCAGCCATTTGCCGTCTGGACTGAAAGCAAGATACCTCACTGCCTGACTGTGACTCTGGAAGAAACAGCAAAAACCAAAGAAGGGTTGGCAGACCACATAAAGTTATGGTAACTTCATTAATTAAAAAAAAAATTACATCCCAGTTAAATGCAGTCCCTGGACACAAATAGGTGTGTAAATGTGTAAAAACGTTCTGCCGTCATAATATTGTTGTCTGTGCACAGAAAAGCCATAGCCTAGAAACTGAAGTAAGTTTAAACAATTTGAAGATTTTATGGACATTTTTAAATGGGCCTCCAAAAGCTTTGTGCTCTGAGGCAGCAGCTCAAACCAATACCGTACAATAACTTATATCTGCTGTCATTGTTTTCAGAACAACCTCCACCTGCAGACACACTATTATATAGTTGAGAAGCCTGGATCACTACATACCACACAAGGTAGTCTTATCTTTGTATTCAAAAGCCAACATTGCATCCTGAGTCACCAGGCATGACTGGGCAGATGTATGCATGTATGATGTATCCAGGTTATGATCATCTAGCACCAGCCATGCTGGTTGTTCATGACATCAGAATGCTCACAACATCAACACAGTCACACAGACCTTGATGATTAACCACATCTAGGTATTGCAAGCATAGAGCTGTAAATATGGGATTTTCTGAATGAAAGACATCTCAGAGAGTGCAAATGTGGCTCACGAAATTCATATCTTTGGGATTGTATTACAACTACTACAACTTCTTGCCCACACAACAGTATAATCCCTGGGTTATATTTACCATTCATGAATGTGAGGATGGCAACTCACTAACATATAAGAGCGTGGCACTAATTATCATGAAATGCAATGATATTAATATCTTAGTACCCAATTATACTTCCTGAGTATTCACCAGGCATTCAAAGTTAAAGTCGCAATGTGTAAAAATGTAACTAGCCCGTAGCATAAATTACCTGGACATATCTGTAGTCAATGCTGATCTATGGTGATTTCAATAATGTCATCAATAAAATCACATCCTATAACTGATATATTCTACAAATAAGAAATACTGTACCTCTTTTTATTTATTTTTTTACAAGAATCGTACTATCGACACTATCAAAACTCCTCCCACTCACGCCACCCAAACAGCTGAGCTACGCTAGTTTGCCTCACACGGTTGCACAGCCAGTTAGAGTGGACAGAAAACTGTTGCTTTTTTTATTCTGAAGGTTTCCCACCTAGTTACTGGGAGGGGCTTGATCTTACAAATTGCGACTTTACTTAAGACTTTAAATATGTGTTGAAGTCAATGGCTTGATTCTTGTTATAATCTCAAACCACATGAGGCCACGACAGCTTGACACTATCAACTATTGCTTCATAGCAAAATCATCCACAGCAATAGTTAGTAATAGTTGAACTTCCATTGAACCTAGCCACGATTTTTACAAAACACAGACCCTGGCTTGCTTGGACTAAAATATCATGCTTTGGATAAGTAGTCTGACAGACAGTGCAAGACAGTTGGTGTCTGGACGCATTCGACTCAGTAATCTGTAGGCTTAGCTATTCGGCTGTCACTCACCGAAAATGCCAGCAAATTAGTGACCAAATTAGCAGCAGGTCTCGGGCTAGTAGCCAACATGGTGAGCTAAACAAACAGCCAATAGGCAGCCATATAAACAGCCATAGAACCAAAGGTAAACTGCTTACAGTACATGCAATTTCTTTAAGTGAAAAAAATGTATTCAATAGAATTTTGAGTCATGACATTCCTGTGTGTATCAGTGGACACAGCAGCATACACGTTCACATGGATACAGACTTACTTTATACGTAAAGACACACCCCTTTCTTCGCACATCCCAAACCTGGGGAAACAAAACACAACAACAAAGGTTTAGCTGTGGAAAGCACAAAAAAGGTTTATGCAATTTAACCATCTTCAATATAAACCTTGATATTTGTGTCCATAGAACCGGATGCCAAGTATTCCCCAAATGGGTGGAAATCCAGACTGGTAATATTAGCTTTATGTCCCGAAAGAGTCCGCAGGACTGAAAAATGAAACAACAATACTATTTTACATTACTGTCACAACCATTACAGACCCAATGCTATAGAAAGATTTAGAGCATTATATAAATTAAGAAGTGTTTATTAATGTATAGACAAAAAAAAATCAGACTTACTTTTGGCGGCCTCCAAGTCCCAGACACGCAAAGACCCTGATTGTGAGCCAGCCACTACTTGCTCTTCTGAACTATTGAACTGTATGCACTCCACTGGATTGTTGTGGCCTGTAAGACTCTAAAAAGAGGCACACAAACCCATGACTAGTACAAAATCCATATGTACAAAATAACTATAACAAAAAATACGTGCATGAAAATGTTTAAATGGAACAGCTGTACAATAGCCTTACCATAATGCAGTTTGATTTGTTGACACCCCAAATGTTGACTTTGCAGTCCTCCCCTCCAGTAGCAAGAAGGCGGCCTGAACTCTTCCCCAGAGCCAAACATGACACATTACTGGAATGGGCCACAAACTCCTCTACAAGTACACATACATGTGTTTTAGTTGATCAAATCGCAAAGCAACCAAACGCACTCCAAATGTCACAATTCAGTATAGAGTATATACTCACGCAGTCTCCACGAAGTCTTGGTGGCGTGTGCCAAAGCCATTGTGCAACACCGGGGGGTGTTTATGTCTGCGTTTTAATGTGAATTAAACGTGACCCCTAACATTCGTTTATTGGCTATGGCTTATCGGGCTTGATTAATCGAAATAACATCAACTCCTCATGATCACATCCTGGAAGGACTGTCGAACTACAGGAGAACCAGAGAAACACAACTTTAGTCAATACTAGTCGTAACGAGGTTGTCATGTTAACAGTAACTCACCAACCACCAAAAACAAATAATACAATATAAGATTAGTCGACAAGTTAAGTCGACTAATTATTTAGTCGAGTGATGAATTGGGAGTCGAAATAAAGTAGTTGTCAAGTAACTTGAGTTATCCAAAACTATCTCACCAACTTAGCAATAGTTCGTAGCTAGCCTGTCCTTATAAACGAAATAATAATTAAATGTTTACCATACAACCACGTTGCTGTTTTAGATTATACAATTTTAACAGACTGTATGTTTATACCTTGATGTGAAGTTTGGATCACAGTCCACAGCTACTGCATTAGCTAGCTAGCTGTCAGGCTAATTACCGTTAACGTTGAGGCGATTGTATTACATTCCTTTACCTGCAGTTGTTTGTCACCACCGACCATCCCATGGAATCGCATTAGTGGTACCTTTTCGGCAAAAAAAAATGCGAGTGGTTTTGTTAACCAGTTTATGATGACTTGTTGATAAATATATGTTGTACTGGATCAGAGACCACAACACTGTCCTGCAGCTTAGCAACTGCACACAAGCGTCGCCATCAACAACTTCCGGTTTTACCCCAAAAAGGCATCGCTACAGACATCCGCGAAGGCTCACAAAGAATTAGACAATTATTTAAATATTTGGAATGATCCAATGTGATTGAAATAGCGAAATATATTTTCATTGCTTAAGGGTTTATAATATGCATCAAAAGTAGGCACCTACACTGTAGGACCTTAAATATTGGCCCTTACACTGAACACTTTTAAAAGCAGGTTAGAAACAGTATATGACTTACTGCATCCAGCATCAGGATACAGAAGAAGGAGTGGGCATTCACTGATCAGTCATGGCCTTATCTGTTAACTGAAGAGAGAGAGAGAGAGAGAGAGAGAGAGAGAGAGAGAGAGAGAGAGAGAGAGAGAGAGAGAGAGAGAGAGAGAGAGAGAGATTCTTTGTTGCACGGGAAGCCTTTGGTTCCATAATTAAAGAGCTGCGATGTGGAGACAGTGAGAAGCTTAGAAAAGGAAATCGAATTGAGCGTTTTGCTGCCATTTGCTGAGAAGTAAAGAGAGTGAGTGTGTGTGTGTGTGTGTGTGTGTGTGTGTGTGTGTGTGTGTGTGTGTGTGTGTGTGTGTGTGTGTGTGTGTGTGTGTGTGTGTGTGTGTGTGTGTGTGTGTGTGTGTGTTTTATATTCTGCACTAATTCTTTGTATTTGCACAAAGAACTGTTGATATGCATATGTAGCATCCCCGGCTGAATGATGGTCTGACTCTCTAACTGATGGTTCACTAGTGTTTATTTTTGAGCAAACAGACGATTCTGTAGCTCCCTGAGATCCGTGAACACAACTGGAACACAACGTAAGAGCTACGAAAGAAAAAATAAATAAACGTATTCACATTATAATAGGCTTAATTTACTACTGGCTTACAATATTCTACAACGAAAATACTACATTAACCTCTTAATAAGTCATGTGTTTGACTTGAATTGAACAAATATGGCGGTCTTGCTCGCCTAAACACAATCAAATTAAACTCCGCAAAACTATAAGAAAATACCACAATATGACTAAAACATTAAACACCATAGGAAACGAAATTATGACAAACCTTGTGCCCTTATCAGCCAGGTGCTAATTGAACAAATAGCCAATAATTTCTTACGTTTTACAAAACACAATTTACGATCTGCCGTGGTTATCCGTTTACAAAAGAGCTCGTTTATTTTTCCGTTTCCTAAAAAAACTTAATTCAATATAAAAGCCCAAGCCTTAATAACAAAAGTAACGAGCCAAATTATAACCTTAATACTTCTACGATTAATAAACATAAAAAACAACAAATAATTGAAGAATGCTGGGCCATACGCATATTTATATTATGCACTTGCACTTGTAGTTTGATTGTATTGTTACTTTTTGTAAAGCACATTGTGTTGCCCTGTGTATGAAATGAGCTATATAAATGAAGCTTGACTTGATGTGACCTTAAAACGTGTTCCTCAGTCACTCGTTTTTGTAGTCTTGGAGTGTTTTGAGTTCCAAGCTAAATCCTGTTGGAAGCCTAGACTACCATCCAAGTATGATGGTTTGATCTCATTCATTTTTGTACTTTAATATCCGTTATGAGCAACAATGGTTTACATTTGTGTTTGTCAACAGGGTATTGGTTAAAGGACCAGTGAAATGTCTTCTTGGCCTCTGTGGCTGGCTGTGAACAATGGCCAGCCCTCTCGTCTGTCTCCTATTTCATACAATCATGATTCAATTATGGCTTTGATTAAAGAGTTTGACTAATCCATTCAAAGCAAAAATACTTTAATATTGTGTCTGACTAGCAAATGGGATTGCTGGACATTTCTCAAGTTCTTGACACAGATGTCCAATAATTTTGTATTTGGAATCTGATCTTGAAAGGTAGGGGTAACTACATTTGAACAAATTCAAAATAGTACCCATTTACAAATGTATACTCAAATGACTTGGTTTAACAAGTGCAAACGTTTATTTGGATACAGATGTACAGTATTTTGTTGAACACAGAACTCCTGGACGACTGTGGATGGCAGCATCAGGCAATACATCCACATTACAGAGCGAAGAAGAAACCCGGAAGTAAAGAAAACTTCCGCGAGTGATGTAAATCCTAAAAATACAGAATACAAATACAGCTGTTTAGAGGTGTCCAAAAATTATAGACATTTCCCGTGTATATCCAAAGGTACCACGTAATGACAAAATAATTTATAAATATTATAGCGAGCCTCTGTAGATACCATTTTACTTAGGGAATTCACTAATCCAACAGCAAAAGGCTATGGCATCTGTAGACGTGGAAGACGAAAGTATCTTGGCTTCAATATTCAAAGACAGTTTCCCAGACAACTGGCGTGATAATCCGGATTTCGCTGCTTACTTGTCTGAACTTAGCTCCTTTGGAGTGGAGAAATTAAATCGTGAGCCCGAGAGACTGTCCGAGGAGAGAGCACAAATACTACAGCAAACCCGTGAGCTTGCTTTCTCCAACTACAAGACCTTCATTCGCACAGCTGACTGTACAGAGGAGATATACAGAGATTTTGGGCGAATAGAGAGCAGTGTCTCAAAACTTCTGGACAAGTTGCCAAGTTTTGGGGAAAAATGCAGGTTGGTGATGAGCAACAAATACAATTACACATTAAGAGTTTTGACAATATGTGAGTTATTGTTCTAACACTTGTGTGTTAATATAATACCATACCTTTCTTTATCCAGGGGGTTCATGAAAGAAGCAGAGCAGATTGGGGTCAGTCGTCGAATGAACAGCCTCACATTGAATCGTCATACTGAAATCCTAGAGATTTTGGAGATCCCTCAGCTCATGGACACCTGCGTTCGAAACGGTTACTACGAGGAGGCATTGGAGCTGGCAGCTTATGTCAAGAGACTAGAGAAGAAGCACTCATCTCTGCCAGTCATCCAGGTTAGTTTCACCAAGCATCAGATTACCCAGAGAACCCTCTCAGATTTAATATTTTGGGGGCCCAATCAGCATATAAGCTTCTTTCATATGACAAAGATTATTCAGGTGAAAAATCACTGTTTCAAAATGTAACATAAACATCGGCCACTGCCATCGGTGAATGTAATCTTTTTGCAGAATGACCAATTGGCTGATACCGAAGTATGGCCGGTAAATATGTGCATCCCTAATGTATTTCACATTTCCTTTCATCTAAGCCTGTGTCTATGTCCCCCAGGGTATCGTCCATGAAGTCCGCCAGTCATCTCAGCTCATGCTGAACCAGCTCTTACAGCAGCTGCGCAGCAACTCCCAGCTGCCCATCTGCCTCCGCGTGATCGGTTACCTCAGGAGAATGGACGTGTTCACAGAGGCGGAGCTGCGCGTCAAGTTCCTTCAAGCCCGGGGTACCTGGCTGCACTCCATCACCGGCGTCATCCCTGCCGACGACCCCTACTTCCACATCACCAAGACCATCGAGGCCTGCCGCGTCCACCTCTTTGACATCATCACCCAGTACCGCGCCATCTTCTCAGACGAGGACCCCCTGCTGTCCCCTGGGGGTCAGGCCGTGAACGAGGGCGCCATCTTCTACGGCTGGGTGGTGCAGAAGGTGGCTGAGTTCCTGGAGACCTTGGACAGGGACCTCCAGCGCGGAGTGGGCAGCCGCCTGGACTCCCTGCTGGGCCAGTGCATGTACTTTGGCCTCTCCTTCAGCAGGGTCGGAGCAGACTTCCGCGGGCAGCTGGCGCCCATGTTCCAGAGAGTGGCCGGGGAGACCTTCCATCAGGCCATCCAGGAGGCGGTGGACAAGTTCCAGGAGGACATGAACCACTACACCCTCATATCGTTGCCCTCCATGCTGGGTGGCACCATCCCAGCCGTGACACCCAGCACCCAGCCCGGTACCCTGCAGCCTCCCATGTCTCTGCTGGACTTCCAGCCCCTGGCGTGCTTCCTGAACCACATCCTGACTGCTTTTAATGACCTCCGACTGTGCTGCCCCATCGGACTGGCACAGGATGTCGGCAAATACCTAGAGGATGCCCTGATTAAGGTAATGACAAGGATTTACAAACTTTGTATTTTACAAAAAACACAAACAAAGTAACTTGATTATGACATAAAAACATGCACATCCACCTAGATGTTGGGCTTTGTTTGTCGGTTCATGTTCAGCTTTTCTGGGGATATTTAGTAATGTACTGATGGCATGTTATGTGTCTCATTTTTTATTTTATTTTTATTCCTTACAACTGTGTGCAATACGTTGGCACGGCAAAGAAATGTTTTATTATGTAGACTGATTTTTTTGTTTTGTTTACGCCCTTCATAGCCATTATTCTGCTCAATTGAGATATCCCTGAATCTCGTACTGAAGAGCTTTTGCTTTAAGTACATACTCTCTTTCTCTCTCTCGTTCTCTTCTCTGATTAGGTGACCAAGCTGATACTGGTGTTCCACAGGGCTGAGGAGACTGCCTTTAGCAGCCGGGAGAAAGAGCTGTTTGTGCAGTTCTGTTGTGCTTATGCAGAAGACCTGGTGCCCTTCCTTAATCGCTGTCTGCAGGTCTTGTTCCCCCCCACCCAGCTAGCCCTGATTCTGGGTAAGTATTCTGGGGAGGTTTCTAAAGATTTATCTTTCTTTTCCCGTTGGGGGAAAATAAATTTTGAGGGTATCCATTCTGAATCAAGAGCTGCTAATTCCAACCATGGGACTATGGGATGTCCTTTTATGTAATTCTGAGGAAAGGCTACTTAAATATTATTCACTTTGACACTGTAAAGACCATTTTGTAAAGCATAACTCAGGTTGGTAAATTATCTTATTTCTTATGGACTTATTTTCATTATGCACAACCCTTTTCCCCATCTTCTAGGCATTCCACCAACCCAAGTTCACAAGTATGGCAGCCTGGGTTGTATTGATGAGAACACCATCCTCTCACCTTTGGAGTTTGTTCTCCCCAAAAGAGAGATTGTGGTGCAAGTGGTAGACTTAAGCGCTGATCTCAGTAGCCCGACCTCCTCGGAGGCAATTACCATCCAGGAACCTACAGAAGAATCTCACCCAGAAGCAGACCCGGTGAGTGACCCGGGTTCCACAGAGGAGCCTAAACATTCGGAACCAGCAACCGGGGACTTGGATAAAGATTTCTTCGACCCGGAGTTGGAGGCCATACTGAATGACCCAGGGCCAGCGGTGCGTAACGATGACACCCTAATGAATGATGAAGAAATCTCTTTTGAGTAATGGTCACCACTGGCTGTCCATATTGACTACGCTCTTGGAGTTTGAAAGCAATGCTTGCTAAATAAATGGGAAATTGGACGTTTTTGGAAATATGGGAAAGCAAATTGCTTATTTATTGTGGTTTTGGGGCTCATTTGAATTCACGGTGTGTATACAAATTCACTGATGAGATCATTGTAAATAAAATATTCCATGATCTTAATTTGTTAATCTAAAACAATTCCCTGTCAATTTATTGACCAGATGACAGTAACTTGACAGTATCATGATCTATCCATAAGTGCATTACCCTGGTAAACATCAGCAATTGCAGACGTGATAATGAATTCACCCAGAAATCTCCCAGCCCTAATGAACTATTGTGCTTGATAACATTCAGGCCAGGTGGGGTAGTGTACTAGATAATAGGTAGTGCACATCTGCCGTTTTATATGTAGGTAATATTTATAGTGACTTAACAGGACTGTTTTATTTTTTAAAGAATTCAAGTCCCTAAAGTACTATAATCACATTAGTCAAAGGTCTAGAAATTAGTTGACAAATATAGCACACCATTGTTTACATGAACTCAGTGTAATCTATTTGATAAGTGGGAACTTATGGTGCCACCTAGTGACAAGAATACATATCCTGTTCTACAACAATATTTAGGGAAATGCATACATATACATAAAAATATGTATAGTATATATTGCTCATTACCAAAAAAAAAGTATCCAAAAGATGGTTTTATTACATTTTAAGTGCTTAGAAAACAATATGGCATCATGAATTAGTTTGTACCACAAGCAATCTCGTACCAGTATATACACATTGAGCCGCATCAATTTACTTTGAAAAAACAGCTTAATGAATGATGCTGCTGGTGCACATATATAAATAAAAAAAAGTGTACAGAACTTCAGATCTTGTCTGCAAAGACGATCCAAAAGAATAAGAGAAGGCGATGTTGAGTGTATATTAGGATTTAAAGAGAAAAACTACACATGTACCTTGGCTGTCTGGTAGTGCCTTTGAATAATAATGACAATTTTACAGCATACAAACTTCAACTTAAAACCAAAAGTACTGGTCACCTGCAAATTCCATCTGGCCCTTAGAATAAAGCAAATGAAACCTTGTCACTCAAATCCCATTTCTCTGTTGCCAGTTTTAAATGATATTAAAAAAATAATAATCAACATACATCAACAAAATGCAATCAAAACAATATGATTGCGAAAAAAACACATACATTTAGACATACCATCCCATACACAAGTAGAAACACACAATTCTGAAACTGGCCACATGGATGTGGAGAGCCATGGTCTGTCTAGCACTGCAGTCCTGGTTCAGGGGCCACTTGGTCGGCAGCCCCTGCCTTGGTGGGCAGCCCCTGCCGTCTGGAGGATGTCAGATGTAGTAGATGATCTCAGGGATTTGGCCGTCCTCTACCGAAGTACCATTGTTGTTCCCTGGCGAGCTGAAGAAGAAGAAGGTGGTTTTGGTGCCGGGCCCTGACTCCTGGCTCACCTTCTTCAGACCTTTGGTACCGTAGTGGGAGTCCGGACCCTGTGGGGTGGGGTAAAAGGCATGCATTGGCGTCGCCACAGATTGCCATAGCATTAACATCAATTCTGATTGAGGACAACAGTTAAGACACACATTATGCAAAACTAAATGAAATACATTTCTTAAAAAGGTATTAGTATTAAAGCTTCTAACTTTTATTATTAATAATGATCATATTCATTTCAGCACTTTATTGGATGCTCTCATTGGCCGGACTTAAACACATTCCTAATTATTTTTTATCAAGTTCATGATCATTCATCCTCATCCGTTGATGGGGTGCATCAGGCAGGCGTTTACCAACCTTCAGGGTAGCGCAGGCAGTGTAGCTGACGTTGGGTAGGATCTCCACCGGCTCCTTGAACATGACCCTGAAGGTGCTGGCCGTGCCATCACAGCTGAAGCCTGTGTCATTCTGACCCAGAGTCTGGCTTTTGTCACTTTCAATTATCTATAAAGGAAAACTAAATTAATTGGTGGAAAAGTGTTTGAAAGTCGTGTGTTGCTGTTGTTGTAGTACAGGTATCTTTCATCTCGATGTATTATTTTCATGTGGAGTTTTACCTGAATGTTGACCTGGTAGTCGTTTGGTCCATGTATGGAACCGTATAAGCCAAACCCAACTACTGATATTCTTCTATTAACATTAAATCTGGAGAGAGAAATTAAAATATATAGTTAGTATTGTTTATTCATAAATGGATGAACATTGTTCTATTCAATAGATTAATTTTTATAAATACATCACATTTGATGTATTCATTACATTACACCAAATCAAACTTCAAAGAATATCATGTCCACATGAAGACATCGGTTGTGTAAAAATCAGCTGACACTCAATCTGAAACATTTAGGTTTCAAAAGGCATATCAAATATGCACATCATAAATGCTTTATGAGGCATCTGTCTCACCTAATTCGGTCGCTGGTTCCACTGTAGCCCCATCGACTCTCAACCTGCTGGAACCTACTAATACTGCACTCCTTCCCCCTGAGACTGCAGCGGGGCCTGTCAATGTACTCAACCCGCGGTTTGGGGTTTACTGTAAAGTGTAAAAACAGATTTACCACCTCCCGATCGAACAATATTCCAGACTGGGCAGGCCCTGTTGCACAAGAAAGAATATCAAACTGGTTTCCATGGTGTAGTTCTTTGGACAGATCAGGTTGATCAAATACAAAACAAAAATCGACATACAACAAACAATCCAAACAGAACAAAATGACTGCTCTACAACAATCCAACTAGAGGACGGCACTATTCAAATGTGAAACAAGGAGATCAATGCAATAGCTGTTTCTGATCAATTTGGGCAAAATAGCATCATGTTGCACAGATTTGAACCAGAAGAAGCTAGTGTTTGGTGTCATTCCTATGGTTGGATTTGTGTTATTAATTCCTCATTCACACAATCAATAGACTAAAGTGTGATAGAGTGTTAATATTAAGAGACAAATTAAATGAAACAAATCTACAAAGTTTTGACTTTATAAAATGTATTTATTCACCTGCCGCAAATTCCTCAACGGTCATGAGTGGGAAGCGAATGAGAGTGAGGGCTTTGCCCAGAACCTTCTGTTTGTTCTCCGCTGTGAGGGGCAGCTGTTGCCTGAAACACTCTGCGTCGGCCCAGCGCACCACTGCCCCAAACAGGCGGCTCTCCCTTATGCCCAGCGTGTCCCTCTCCAGCACTGCGCACAGGGTGTCTGTGTACGCACAAACACACACGTATCATTATCGTCTGGGAATCACACAGTCAGCAATGCAGTCAGTCCCAGAGCTTAGCAAACACGGTGACTTGACACGAAAGACACGCGTCAAGTTACCACTGAGTGGTCGAGCGGGGTCAGACATGTTGTTGAATCCAGACCATCAAGATTGTTTAGAAATCCATTTTGACCAACAAACACTGATACACACACAACGTGATTCCATTTCCGCATTTACTTTGTGGATGTGTTAATGATGGAGAAGCCTAACCAGGCTTTAACAGTGGTGTGGTGGTGACCCCTGACATACCTAGGTCGATATCTGTAAACCCTTCTGCGTTAATGGCATCCGCTGTGCTTTTGTCTATGGTGTCCAAGCAGAGACTGGCGAGCTGAGGCTCGTCGAACAGTCTAGCCTGTGAAGAGAAACATCCCAACAGATACAGTAAGGAAAGGATTAAGGGTTAAGGATTTCCTGGGACTCTAGGCCTTTTACCACGGGTTCTAATGGGAAACAAAATCTAAATTATATTAAACCACTACATATTCCTAATGAACCCCACCTAAAACTAAATGAAATGGCAATTAAATGTAATTTGTTTTTATATAGCATTCGAATAAAATTCCAACAGTAATTCTGAATGTGGAATAACATGAGATTTTGTGTAACAAATTCATTACATTACTCATATCTCTTTACTTAAATGCATATATACCAACAAATAATATATACCTTTATCCAAACCAAAATATATAGAAGGTAAACACGCCCTATATATCTGTATAACCCCTATGTTGTTGTATGAGACTAGTTCATGAGATAGATGTGTGACAGGGCTTACATGTCACTAAAAATGGTTTGGTTTTGAGATCCTGGTCTTGAAATGAAGAATGCATTTCTCTATCCTCTTCATCGTCACACCCACATAAGGAATACACATATCTTGACTATATTTGGACGACAGATGGAGATATGGTGTTCAGCAGGATAACCAACCTGAGTAAGCAGCATAAATGCATTATCAGCTCTGAGGTGCTTTGTGAGAAACTCGACGCAGTGACCTTCCAGTGCTGGGACCGCATACTTCTTAGCAGTGTACAATGTGGTCATCACCGTCTCCGGTCCGATATGGATCTCGTCAGAATACAAAAACCTTGACGAATTAAGAGACAGGACATCCAGCACATAATGTTACCTTAAAAAAGCAAACACTTTGGGGCTAACACGGTAAATCAATTCTGAAGTAATGTTGACTTATTAACGAACGTTGTAATTATAACCAGGCCTACCTGAGCAAAGACAGAAATGCAGCGGGTTCCACATCTGGCAACTCAATTTCTGCTGACGTAGTGGCCATCCCACCGTTGAACATGGCATCAAAGACAGCACTTCCAGCAGCCAGAACAAACTTATGAGCTGGTATTCGCTGGGCCTGTCTGCCTTTGCCGACAACAAACCTAACGTCACTAAGCAGTTCGTTATTGAAAAGAAAGGCAAAACGCTCCTTTAAAGAGCTCTTGGTGGCCTGCCAGTTGTACATGGGCTCACGGTGAAGGCCCGCTGCTGCTGCTGCTGCTGCTGCTGCAGGAGGAACGGAGTGGGCAGAGGCAGAAGCTGGCAAATTCGCCGCCACTGCCGCGGCGTTCATAATCGCGCCAGACTGCGCGAAATTGGACGCTTGCCCTTCAGGCGCTATCGGTCCGCCACCGCCACCACCGCCTCCGCCTGTCGCCATTCCGCACGACCCGATACCTGGTTTTTTAATCAGCAATCAAGTAAAAAGCGACAACTTCAGTAAAATGCACATATCCACGTCTTTTAGGTTGTCTCCAGGTGAAGCATCGTCGGCGTGTTTACTTGCTAGCTGTGCACTCCACCCCCCCCCAAAAAAATGACGCACAATCACTCCTCTTCTTTGTTGGTCCTTCCCTGAAAGAACTGTCGCCGCATACTGGTTGAGAATAGTGTGGGGTGGGCCACATAATTCACAAATAAAGGATTTCATTCAACATACTTAAAAGTACACTGATAATGTATTAAACGGGGGAACATTTTTAAATGTGTGTTTTTCCACATTTGCTCCTCGTTTATTACAATTTGGAGATAATTTGCTCGGTCCCGACTTCTTCCGATTTTCTTTCATTCCTATTACATACATGACTGGCATTCCTCACACCTCCCGGTTTTCTTTGAATGCATGTTGATATAGAGGGGGGAAAATCACATTTACATTGTTTGTAATTTTTCTCCAATCAACCAAGAGCTCCCTAGTGACTACAATTTGTGCAATATTGTGTGAGGAGAGAGAGGGGGAGCGGGAGAGAGGAATAGTGACAGCAAAAGAGAAGTAGGCAAGCAAGCAAAGCACGAAGTTATCAAACTTCTAACTGGAATTGTGCGCGCCACACTTTGTAGCATTTAGTTTCCTTTGTGTTCATTGTGAAAGGGAATTGATTGCTCTGATTGAACAAGATATCTTGAACAAGATCCTCCCCGCTAAAGCCATTAATCAAATACGGCCGTTGCAATGAATGTGTCTGCTGGGACTGGCGTTTTTCTCCTATCCTTGATGTCAATACCCATCTCCTTTTTGTTAAATGCACTCGTGTATAAATGCAGGTACGTTGTATATTAGTGTGTTAACAGTAAGAATGTCTCAGAATTTACAATCAAGTAGGCCTATTGTTGATTTCTTCGCTGATCGGAAATCATTGAGGGCATGAACCTACCCACACAATAATGTCAGTGATATTTTATTTATCGAAGCATTGAAGCAGTCTTCTTTGCTGGATGTACGACAGTACTTATCCTAGCAATTTCGGCGCGATTTTTGCTGAAGAGGAAGACCCCCGCAGACCCACTTTTCTACGGTATGTGTCAACGTGAGGCTTCTCAAAACCTGTTGTTATCATTACGTTGTTTCACACTGTTGATTGTAATCTACATGAAATATAAAACTACAGTGGCTTACATGTGCGCCTGTACATTTACACACCTTTGCAGTCTACGCCGTGTATGCGTTCCTGAGTGTGGTGAATCTGATAATTGGGTTGGAGCAAGACAATATCATTGATGGCTTCATGACTTTCTATCTCAAAGAGGCAAGTATTATGTCTAGTTTAAATTAATATGAGTTGACATCATACTTTATCATATAAAACTGATTCTGATTGTTATTATTTGTTTGAACTTCTCCAGGCAGAACCTCACATTAACACGGCTTATGGACACATGATCTCCTACTGGGATGGCTGTGTGCACTATCTGATGTATTTGCTTATGGTTGCCGCTATAACTTGGGGGTACTGTAAATGTCTCTATCTATCTATCTATCTATCTATCTATCTATCTATCTATCTATCTATCTATCTATCTATCTATCTATCTATCTATCTGTCTGTCTATCTGTCTATCTGTCTATCTGTCTGTCTGTCTGTCTGTCTGTCTGTCTCTTTTTCTCTTTCTCTCTCTATGACAGCAGTATGTTGTGTTTACAGGGGCAGCTACAGAGCAATAGGGCTGTACTGGGTGGGATCCTTTCTCATGCGTGCCATAGTCTACATACTTGGGAATGCCGTGGGTAGGTTCACTAAAAATAATTGAATGGATTTATATAATTTCCTAGAAGTCTTTGCATTCACACACACACACACACACACACACACACACACACACACACACACACACACACACACACACACACACACACACACACACACACACACAAACATTCCCTCACGACCATAGACCATAAAGCCTATCAGATTACAACTGGAATACCTGAACACTTGGTGACTTGATGTACTTTGATGTATATTTTGAACTGTAGGTGTTGTTATGTTAATTTCCATTATTTGCCATTAGGTTGTGTTCTGTTATCTTCCATTTTGTTCTGTTCCTTCATGTTCTGTTCCATTATGTTATGTTCCGCCAAGTTGTTTTTCGTTACAGTATGTCCCATTACTTTGTGTTATGTTCCATTATGTTCCGTGATGTTATCTTTCTTTCTTTTTATGTTTCATTATGCTGTGTTGTGTTCCTGTATGTTATGTTATTTTATATGATGTTATGTATGATACACCATTTCAGCCTTGTTGTCTTTATTTTCCATTTTTTCCACAGGGAAATATGGAACCCATGTGGGTCCTCTGTTTCTCTTGCACATATCATATGTGTTGGTGTCTGTTTGGGCCTGCTTCCGGATCTTCAGACAGCCCTGCACACTGGAGATCCAAGTCAAAGTAAGCAAAAAAAGTCAACTGCTGTCAAAAGGTCATGTTTAAATGGCACATACTCAAATGTTATTTATATAACAAAGCTATGCAATACGGTTTTGACCAGTGAGACAACATATTATTTTTAAATTGACATTAGCTGAATATCCAGCTAATGCAGAGACAGAGTGTCCTCCAGAGACCTCTAGACATTGTATTTATCATCTACCTCATCCTTGCAACGGCTTTCTGCATCTTCAGAGGCCTGGTAAGCATGTATGGTAATTAATATATATTATTCATTCATTGATTATTATTAATACTTATTACCACAGTTTAAAATGTCATGTTTTCTATTTAGGTTGTGCTGGACTGTTCCTGTGAATGGTGTCAAGAGTACGCTCAGAAATATGAGCCCTACCTGAAAGACCCCTCAGCCTATCCTAAAATACAGGTAACCAAACAGACTGATATTGATATTATTATTGATATTAATATTAATATTAAAATTACAAAAACATTACCATACCATACAATTCCAATTGCATAACTTTACACATTAAAAGTCTCAGCTCAGGACTTTGTGTCTTTGTTTGCCAGATGCTAGTGGGCATGCTCTACTCAGGGCCGTATTACATCATTGCTCTCTATGGGCTGGTGGTCCCTGGATGTGAATGGATGCCAGACCTCACCCTTGTTCACTCGGGGGCTCTCGCACAAGTGAGTACAATTAATCAAACATATACAAATATACAAAAAGACTTGAAGAAAACGAGTCCCATTCTTAAAATACAATTAAATCCATGATCTTATTTGTACATTCTTGTCATAAACCATGAACAAACACTAACAGGTTAATCCAAGTTTAAAAAATGTTTAATGGAGAGCAGATCAATTAAAAATATGGTATTCTATAAACTGCAGACGTCATTCTTCAAGAGGATTATTGTTTTCACAGAAAACCATTGTCTGTCACATGAGGTTATATTTAATGTAAAAGGTGACCAAGTGCTTGAAACCTGCAGTATCAAGCACTTGGTACCTGCAGCTTGATCGGTATAATGCAACATTAGCTTTGGTGCTGGAACTCCCGACTTGCCATGAAGACAAAGGCAGGGGCTAACTTCAGAACAGGAGGTATGGTGGTATTCATTTAAATGTCAGCTGTGTGGCCAAGCTATAAATAGAGAGGCTGATGCTCAGGCAACTATGGTTGCTATGATATTGTACTTGTGTTGTTTTTTCACCATGAAGAGAAGGAACAGGTTTGAACATGACACATAGTCGACAGACGACAGATTTCAAAATCAAGCGCCAGTAGAAGCCCCAAAATTGGGAACACTGAGCTGAATTGTTTGGCGTAGTGCTTTAGTCTATTTTGTTTTACTATTTAGTTACTATTTAGCACATGCTTATATCCAAAGCAACTTTCAGTGAATTCAGATGCCTGCGTCATTTAGAAGCAGGCAGGGGTTGGGCCTTTTGTTCAAGGATGCCAACAGGTTAAGCTGATGACATTGGGCCTCGAACCCAGTACCTTTCAGCTGGGAAGTCCATCCACTTCAGGCTATCCTGCCCTCACTCTTTCCTTTTTCTTTTTAATGTTCTTTCTCTTTCACCTGTCGTCATCTTCATCATTTCACAGGCTCAGTTCTCTCACATCGGCGCATCTCTCCACACACGGACACCATTCTCCTACCGCGTTCCTGCAACTAGCCAGCTGGTGTTCCTGCTGGTCAACCTCCTGTACGCCCTGCTGCCCCAGGCCCTCTGCTACCGCTGTACCACCCGGCCAGAGCACTTCCTCAGCCCAAACCCAGACAGGAAGACACAGTGAAGGAAAAACATGTGTGTGTGTGTGTGTGTGTGTGTGTGTGTGTGTGTGTGTGTGTGTGTTAGGTTTGTCAGGTCATCATCTGAACTCACAATACTGTGCCTACCAGCCAGTCTGAAACCATGAAAAACGTACTCTCTACAGTCTGATTAGGCATGAACTCTTGAGACCTGGATACAAAGAACTATAGCACTGAAATACTATATAACCCTTGTACGTGTGTGTGTGTGTGTGTGTGTGTGTGTGTGTGTGTGTGTGTGTGTGTGTGTGTGTGTGTGTGTGTGTGTGTGTGTGTGTGTATAGTTAAATATAATTAAACCACAGTGTATTATTAGTGTGAATAATAATTTAATAAATTCAACCATTCAATAAACAACATACTACAGTACAGATGACAAATATTTTGTTAATTTTGTTAATAATGCTTAATATCAATCTTAGATTAAATGCAATAACACCTGTATTATAAGTGTGAATAAAAAATGAATAAATGCAACCATTAGTACAGATTGCATACATTTAGTTAATAATGCTTAGTATAATCTTAACGCTAGTAATAATGTTCTCATGATTTAAATGTTTGCTGATGTATCGTATGAATTTAGTTGTCCTAATAGTCCTAGGCATGAATATTTAGTGACGTTTGTCATCAGCACTTAAGATTTGTTTGAATCAATAATAACAGAAACCACAAAATGAATGTTTAAAGCAGGTGCATTTTTTTTAATTTGTAAATATACATAGGAATTTATTTCATTTAAACTTTGTTTTGTGAATACACGCATCATCGACGCGGATGTTTCCAAGGTTCACAGCAAGGGGCTGTACGTAATCCGAACCGGAAGTTGTTAGTGTTTTGTTTCCGCTACTCACGGACAGCTAACGTGATCCGTTAACAGTTGTTCAGTTCATTTACCTAATTTATCCCTTATCACAAAGAATAAGCGGCAATGACACATTTAATTATTGGCAGTTCATTTGACTCACGATAAATAATGCTAAACTGTTTATTTAAGCCAACGTTAGCAGCACCAACCCAGCTACAATGGCAGCATCCATGTCTGTCCTAGCTTCTGCAATAAGGTTTGTGCTCTTTGATGCTTTCTAGTTTGAATGATATAAACTTTAACCAAGCGTATACGGTATTTGGCATGCACATGTCTCGTTTGCGCTGCCATTTAAAAACGTCAAGGTCTTGAAGCAATGGCCCACTAAATAATCAGGTTTAACGTTACCCTGCTCTTTTTTGTAATCAACTTTCCCTGTGTTCTCTGTCCTATAGTAAAAAGCAACGTTTGGCTATTTTGAAGAAGGAAAGAAGAAAACGGAAACGTCAGGCTTTAGCCCAAGCCAGAGAAGTCGGTATGTTGCTAGCTATTAAAGCTAATGCTATATGATGCGTATCTATTGCACTTTATCTATACTCAATATGTATCTTACCAACAACCTTGGCTGTAACATTAGCAATCATACCCTGCCGTGTTATCTGTTAAAGATGGAGAACATCATATGCCTGAAGAGGAGGATGAAGAAGATGTCTATGAAGGCGAAGCTTCTGGCCAGGAAAGGTAGCAGTCCGCATATTCGGTGATGAATGCCAACATGGACTGTCTGGGATGTTTAGTAGAGAAAACTGTCTTGTTGTGTTCTCTTTGAAGACAGCGGCACCATGAAGAGTGGCTGGAAAGAGAGAGGCTTGCTCAGGAAGCGTTCCAACTCAGGTCCGAAAGAGAGGAAGCTGCAAGGAAGAGACAAGAAGACGAAGAGGTAACCTCCAGAACGTCAGCTAACAGACTTGATCATCGACATGGGGTCCTAGTCTATGACTTTTTTAGGAAATACATAAACCAAAATAATACATACAGAAAAAAAGTATGGACTCCGTGTACTGTATAGTCAAAAGCAACACAAATTAGCTGTCAGCTAATTTTTCATCATCGCTGTCTTTTCAAATCAATGCAGTTGATTGCTTCCTCACTTCTATAATAGCTGCTAGTCCATCTATGCATACTATATATTTCATTATCTTGGTCAACAACATACAATATGCATGTGAAAGCTGGCATCCAATCACTGTGTGTTGCGACCCACGTTTACAGCGGAGGATAAAGGAGGAGTGGGAGTCGCAGCAGAAGAAGGAGGAAGAGGAGAAGGAGCACAAGCAGCAAGAGAGGAAGAACAGAGAGGTGAAACGGTCACCTGGAGGATTAAAACAGTTATATATATATACATATATATATATATATCCTACTATCTACAAGTTTAAACTTTTGGAGGAAAATCACACCTTTTCACAGAAAAGCCTGTTTGTGTTTTATAAGGAACTTCTTAGCTGCAATCTCCTAGTAGGGAGTTCAGATTAATTCCTGCTTTAACTCCAGCCAAATGTGCCCCAAATGCCCTCTGTGGCTGCTAGTTCTTCATTTAGCCAGTCACTTGATAGTCTGATCTGGTAAATTAATTGAATATGGTCTTGTAATGGACCTCTCATATGTATAGAGAATCAGCTCTGCCCGAAGAAGATATCAATTTTCAATGTTTTCTTCCATTATGTGTAATTGGTTGATTTTTCTTGACTGATTGGCACAAATAATTCATCCTGTTCCTTGACTAAGATGCACACAATGAGAACCAACCTTACCGGCACCTTCATCTCTCAAGACAAGGATGTATCTTTTACGTGTGTTTTTGTGTGACATCCAAACAGCTCAGATATTGTTGAATTGCCCTGCTGGGAATGTAGCTTGTTTCCTTTCTGGTAAATATAATCTTAACCTGCTGGTAACAGATATGCGTGGTTGCCTGCTACACATTTTTCACAAACCATATGTTTGCACCATTTGTAGGAGGCTGTTCAGAAAATGTTGGACCAAGCAGAGAGTCAGGTATTTGCATGTTCACATCCAACATCCTAACCCCTTTTGTTGGTGTTTAAGGCAGTCATGGTTGACTGACTGTATCGTAAGCGCCATGGCAGTGAATACAACAGTGGTTGCTGCTTGTAGACCCATGCTCTGTCTCTGGTGGTGCTGGTTGTGTTTTGTAGCTCAGTAACCCGGGTCCATGGATGAATCCTGAGGCCCCAAAGGCAGAGAACTCTGAGAACTACGGAACCGAACGGGATGTGCAGAACTGTCCCTTTTTCCTCAAGACGGGAGCGTGTCGATTTGGAGACCGGTCCGTTGTGTTTTCATGAGGACACTCTTTAAACATTCAATCTTGTGTTTTTAAGGCCTTGTGATTGACAACCCTGTATGGTTGTATTGTTCTATACTCTGTGGACACAGGTGTTCGCGGAGGCACGCCTACCCCACGTCCAGCTCTACTCTGATGATCCGCGGGATGTTTGTGACGTTTGGCATGGACCAGTGTCACCGTGATGACTACGACACGGACGCCTCGCTGGAGCACAGCGAGGAGGATCTGCACGAGCACTTCCTGGAGTTCTACCACGACGTCCTGCCAGAGTTCCAGAGCCTCGGCAGAGTGGTGCAGTTCAAGGTGTGTGGGTTTGATTTGATATTGTTACTGTGTGCAGCCCGTGGATTCTTAAATCAAAAGCAAAATAAATTTTGATTGTGCTCAGTCTCACTTGTAAGTCGCTTTGGATTAAACAAACAGAATGTAAATGTACTGCCAAGATCTTATTTTCCGGTTTAGGATATTATTGCATGTAAACTTGTACATGTGAAGAAAGAGAAAACGTATTTTTATATAGAGTTATTTGAGGATGAGAGCCCAAAGAACTTACATTTTTACAGCCAAAGAATGTACATTCGAGAGGACATATTTTGTCTGTCTTTTAGTTTGTGCATAATTTTTTTTCTTGTAGGTCAGCTGTAACTTTGAACCACATTTAAGAGGAAATGTATACGTCCAATTCAACACGTAAGACAAGCCAAACCTACAGGACAAAACACTATTCTTTTTTGTTGGGGGGGGAAAGCATTCTCTCAAGTGTCTGCTCTGTTGTGGATCCAGGGAGGAGCAGTGCATGGAGGCCTACCAGAAGTTCAACGGGAGATATTACGCGGGCAAGCAGCTCCACTGTGAGCTGTGCCCTGTCACACGCTGGAAGAATGCTATATGCGGTGAGCCTCGTTGATCTCACTGATTCAAAACAACAAATCAATAGGATGATGTCAGAGGCGCAAGTGCCGTAGAGGTTGGCATTTCACATTCGGATAACTGTGAATATGCTGTGATGCTATTCATTATTTTCATCTCGAAAAATGAAGAACCAGAATTTTAGGACTGTGTATTTTGAAAAGACATCATGTGCAGCCAGTCATTTATGTTGTACAGGCAATTATGTGGTTGTAAATGCCAATTATTGTAATGAAATAACTAAATATGGCAAAAGGCAGTTATGTAATGCTTATGACCGAGATGTACAATTCTGCTTCACATAATGGCAAGTGTCATGTTTTTCTGTTTCTGCGATTTTGCTTTTCCTCTCAGGGCTATTCAACAAGCTCAAGTGTCCAAAGGGGAAACACTGCAACTTCCTGCATGTGTTCCGTAACCCAGGCGACGAGTTCTGGGAGGCGGACCGAGACATATCCCCCGACCGCACAGGAGACGGCTCTCGCCGAGGGGGGTGGCACTCGGAGCGACGGAGTGACCGGTCGTGGCGGCATCGTCACGGCAGCAGGAGTCCGACGCGGTCTGAGCGTTCCGGCACGGGGAGGCGAGGAAGTGAGAGGAGGAGGAGCCGAAGCAGGGAGAGATCTTACAGTCACAGGAGAGTGGAAAGCCTGTGGAGTGAAAGTCAGTCGTCCAGATGGAGGCCGGCCAGCAGCAGGAGAGAGCTGTGTCGGAGCCGCAGCCGGAGTGGCGACAGAGAGAGGGACAGACTTGGGAACAGGAGTCGTGAGCGAGACACCCACAGGAGTAGAGAGCGAGACAGGTCTCCGGACGGAAGCCAAAATGGGGACTCAAGGAGGGGGAGGTCGAGGAGCGGAAGTAAAGACGGAGAGAGGAGGCCAAAACGAGAAAGGAGCGACAATTGGAGCATAGATAAACAGAAACACGAGGACAGAGAGAGGAGAGACGGAAGCTCAGACGATGGTAACCCCACGCACCATCGCCATAAACGCTCCAAAAAGAGCAAGAAAAAGAACAAAAAGAAACTTAAGAAGAAAAAGAAGAGCCGTTCGGCGGAGCTGATCAGTTCATCTGGAGAGTCGGAGAACCAAGACGATCCAGACATGGAAATTAAGGAAGAGACATCTCCCCCAAATACCAGTGATGATGTCCAGGAAGTGTTGTCCGTCGAGTTGAGCTCTAACCCATGTGTTGAACCTCAGAATGCAGCGGAGGTAAAGTCTGTTCTGAAAGAGACTACGGATAGCACTCAACCCGAGCTGCCTTGCCAACAGGAGGAAAATGAGGATGTTATCGATATAAAACCACAGCTCTGATACGTCTGTTTGTACATAGTGAAATGTTTTCAGGAAAAAGGATTGGTATAGCTTAGTGCTAGATTACATAGCATTTAGTGAATAAAAATAAATGAAAAACAAACTTTGTTTTGGGATACATTTATTGTTAATGATCAATTATCAGAAGAAAATGCACCGGCAGTGTTGAATAAAGGAACAAAAAGCATAATTTTCTGTAAATTAATCAGTTCATGAATGACTGCATTAAAAAAAACTGAACAAACAGCAACTTGTTAAAAGTGCACCTGCTAACCACATTTAATAGGATTAACATTTGATATCGTTAAATCGTAGGTTTGCTGCATCCTGTAGCTGTAACGTGGATTTAACCAACATCCGCAACCAAACATCCATCTCCAAACTAACTAAAGTAAATAAAGTCAAACAAAATACTATTATTTAGAATGGACCCACGGCTCTGTAAACTGACCTTTAGAGTTAAATCATTCATTTGATTCTGTTATTTTAAATGTTTGAATTCTCTAACATGTTAGCACAGTGTTCTTTGGTCATTTTAACATGTGAATTAGCCTAGGACACATAAATACTGTCTAAACTTGTCATGTGCCAATGCTACTCTTAAGGTTGTTGTTTTTTTCCAGCTTTTAAGGAAAGTAAACGAAGCAAGAATAGACCGGGAATATTGATTTCACATATAATGATATAGGAATGTGATTGCTCATTCACTTTGACAATATAAAATACAGCAGCAACTTGAGCATTCTGTATTCAAGCATGAAGTCATTGAAAATGCAGGGAGATTCCCATAATATTTTCATCTACATCCAATGCAAATGATTCTCAAAGCAGTACTTTTTGCAGTACTAACCATAAATAGAGATTTAACAACACCACACGTAACAATGACTGAACAGGACGTAATACTATACTGCAGGTTTGCTGTGAATGTCTTGCTACATTAGTATTCCATGGCGTTTCCATGGATAGTGGTTGGAATATACAGGAGTGATGCGTGTCTGAGCCATGGGAGGATTCGGTACGCAGGCGAGATGGGAATATCAGTTGGCACAACATTACAAAACAGCAAAGATGACAAGCATTCGAGTACAACACTAGATTACAAATACAGGCAAGGGGGATGGATGCATATAGACCTGGGTCTATGTAAGGCCAATCTCTTCCAGAACACTCCTTGGGGCCTCAGCCTCCTGCAAATGAGGAAGAGTGGTTAACAATGTTTTTGTGTTGGTCAGTGATTACGAGAATGGGTGATACTGTAACCTCGGCTAGCTGTAATGTGAATCAGTGTTTCACAACCTTTTATACCTCCTACCCCCATCAGTAAGGCTAGTAGATCAGCAACAATAAGTCGCCTTCAAGCCAGTCAAATAGAACCCTCTCACCATTCTAGGAGTAAGATAACCCCCAAGATGATAACCTATAAAACCTGTCCCAACATCGTCATTTAAAAACAGCTTGTCCTAGTATTTTTAAGATAGGCTAAGCCCAGTCCCCACCTCCTGCAGCAGGTCTGCCTGCTCGATGGCCTTCAACACGTTCTTCTTGGATGTCTCCTGGGCCTCCCCTCCAAGCAGGAACTCATCCAGGATGAAGTAGGCCTTCTCAAAGTTAAAGATAATGTCCAGCTCACACACCTGTTAAACCACACACCGACACGTTAAACGTCTAATGGAAACTTTGATGATGATGATCAGTCAAATTTAATTATGAATGTGTCATATATATATATATATATATATATATATATATATATATATATATATATATATATATATATATATATATATATATATAATTATTTTTAAACACATGAACTCACATCCAAACATAATCTGACCGTATATGTTCAACTGGATTGAAAAGGAGGATTAATTAATTTATTATTTGAGGTAATCCTCAAAGTGTAGCCTACTCACACTGCCAAAGTATTTATCTAGCAGCTCCACATATCTGTGGATGATCTCCAAGGTGATCAGCTCATTGTCCTGGTCCTCCACGGCACAGCAGAAGTACAGGCTAGCATATCTACAACAGAGAGATACAAGCTAGGAAAGCTATACAGGATGTATACAGGGGTGTCTACAACATATATAAACATGGAGTCGTTTTTTATTGCTTCAGTGATCAATGCTTTTCTTTTTTGCTTTTGGTGTCAGAACAATTTGTTGGGGCTTTGTTTGAAGGAACAAATCTATTGTAGACCATATTACTACTTACTGACTACTTACTGCCTTATAGCAAGTGTGGTAACTATAGATTGTTGTTGAAATGTCTTTATAGACCACATGTGCTGCATGATGTACTTTCTTCAATGTGAATATTTCATATTCACATACCCCAGATACATTATCTGAGTCACGTCACCATTTCTTACTTACCTCTTGTAGACAATCTTGAGATCCCTCCACTCTAAAAAGCTGCACATTTTAGGCTTCCTGGCAAGGATGGTCTGCACCAGATCTCTGGAGATTTTCTTCCTCTCCTTGTCAGAAAGAGGAACGTACCACTTCTGTAGCCTCAGCTTTCCCTGTCGACTGAACAACAGCATGAACTGCATCTGCGGAAAATAGGAAGAAAAGGTCGCACAGGGTGTATTCATAGAATGTTGCGGGTTGTGTGTGGATATAAAATATAAACATAAAAGGGAAAATAAATAAATACAATTTAATTCGATAATAATAACAGAGAAAGTGGAGCAATGCTGATTAACCACGTTAATATAATTGTTCATCCATACACAACCTTATATGCTAACAGATAACAAATGACAAATGTAAACATTTTAGAGCGAGCTCTAAAATGCAGACTTTGATAGCTCACTAGCTAATCACGTTAGCTTAAATGTTCCCAAACTAACATCCGCCGAGGGCTGTTTCTCAATGTGGTATCAGTGTCATGTCATTTACGCCCTTTCCCATAAAGCTAACTTAATCACAGTTCATTAGAACAAGAAAACCAACCTTGGCTTCCTATAGACCCCCGATATAGCGTTGGATGATTGATAAAAAATCCACAAATCAACATGTATGTTATGTAACAAAACAGGAATAAATAACAGTCCGTCTGCAGCTAGCTGCTACGCTAGCCACACACCTTCTTTAGAGCGGATGATGATCCAGCTCTCTGCTCTGTCATTGGGCCAAAAATTACCCCAGTCTTCCATTGGTCCAAAATAACGCCTTATATTCAGACTCATGCCGTCAGTGAGTGTACTGTATGAACTGAACATAATATATCGGGATATCTCTCTCTCACGCTCTCTATATCTATATGCATATGCATATCCGTATCCATAATCACTATAGAGAGCTATAGAGAGATATAGAGAGCGCTATAGAGAGCTATAGAGAGAAAGAGAGAGAGAGAAAGAAAGAGAGAGAGAGAAAAAAACATTTAGTTTTATTTGCTACTACTTCAGAGGATATAATGTCAAATTATTTGCTGGGGTAGTTGTAGTGTAGTCTTCTGTCTGTCTGAGGCAGCGTAAAAGGAAATGTAACAATGCAAAAACATGGTCATGGCCATGTAGTGTTTTGGCTTCTAGAGAATGTCTCCCTCTGCTGTAAAAGAAGAAGCGTACAACAAGAATAAAGCGATTAGAAAAATAAATATTCAGATTTACAATTTGATACATTTGATAAATCTGGCAACAGGAGGAAAATATTTAGCAAAAGATGCAATTGCAAATTAAGTAATGTGTGGTACATAGAAAATGTTTGCGAATGTATTTGAGGATGTAGCTTGAAACATCTCAGCTAACAGCTAAATTAAAATGATGCATAAAATGAGACAACCCCCCCCCCCCCCCCCGTAAAATATAACAAAAACATGTCTCTTATGATGACGACTGCCTGTCTGACACCCCGTGGAGAGCGACGGCCGGTGTTCATTTCTCATTCTCCTCTCCTGGGTGTTCTGTCCTCAGCTCCCTGCCACCCACTCCTCTCCCACGCCATCTGTCATGTGGACGGACCTGCAGCAGAGAACCACCCCCTCCACGGCCAGCACTAAGACACACAGACACACAGACTGACACACAGACTGCCAGACACACAGACACAAAGACATACAGACAGACTGCCATACATACAGACAGACTGCCAGACATACAGACAGACTGCCAGACACACAGACATACTGACAGACTGGCAGACAGACTGCCAGACATACAGACAGACTGCCAGACACACAGACAGACAGACAGACACACAGCCAGACTGCCAGACATACAGACAGATATATATATATATATATATATGTATGTGTGTGTGTATAGATAGATATAAATTGACATTCGTATATTCTACTTATTCTTCATTCTGATTTATTCAAATTGATTAAAAAACAGTTGATTATTTAACTTCCAGCAATAAATATATTAGATGAGTCGATGGCATGTGGCCGTACTGAAGACATAATGTGGACAAAACACATTTTCCCTCACTATCAATTACAAGCTCCACTCTGTCCTGGTGGGTCTCATACCTCATCCTACCCGCTGGCTGGCCAAGCAGTGCCAATCTGTGCGGTGGCACGGTCCGCGCCACACCAACACAAGGTCCCCTGATAGGAGAGCAGGTGCAGTACAGGGTCCAGTGGAGCAGAGAGGACCGCGGTGATATATCAGGTGAATGGGCCCCGCTCCGGCTCCTCGGAGCATAGGGATGGGGACCCGGCCATTTATAAAGTGGGAGCCTGTGTGTGTGTGTGTGTCTGTGTGCGCGTGTGCATGTGTATGTGTATGTGCTTGTGCTTGTGCATTTGTGTGTGTATGCGTATGCGTGTGTTTGCACGTGCGTGTGTGTGTGCGTGTATAAAGAAACAGTGCTGGAATAAAGAGACCAGCAGTGTGAATGTGGGCAGAGGCAGGTTGGCAGTTAAACACCCAACTGGGAGTAATCAGCAGTAATCCCGTATTGCGAATAAGGATATACTTCAGATTTATTCCTCTCTGTTTCCCTGCCTTTCGCTCTTGTCTTGCAGAACCCAAGCGTAACTTATTTTTACTGTTTTATTTAACCTCTTAAGACATGTAAAAAATAGTTTTGTAGGTTATTGGGGCCAGTTTTCGGAGTTACTTGTTAAAAAAAAAGAATGAGCAAAAAATTATGATTTCCTAACCCCTGCAGAGGAATATTGGCCTAGGCTATGCATGCAGTTCATGTTAATGGAAGGAATAAAATATTTTATGTCCCGTTGCTATAGCCGAGGTGCTTAACTTGTAATGTAAAAACAGTCAGGCCCATTCATTTTAGTATAAATACTTAACTCTGCTTGATGACACAGACTGGCATGTTAAGCATGTCTTCTTCAGTGTGTAGTGGCAGACAGGAAAGGTATTTCCTCACTTCCACACATAATGATGGCGCCGGTCATTTGGCTGAGAATAATGACAGTTTCGCAAGCTGTAAACCATATCATTGTCATTAGGCCTTTTACACACTGGCAGGGCACAACTGGAGATGCGCTCTGCACATACACACACACACAGACATATGCACACACAGACACACACACACACACACATACACACACACACACACACACACACACATGCACGGCGCTAACACACACAAACACACAGACCGCGCGCACACACACACACACACGCACCCGTCGCTAAAGTCATTAAATCTCTTTGAAAAGAGGCCTAATTTGAGAGACGCAATAAAAAATTTAATCATTTTATTACCAAAAGAGTATTTAACAAGTGGGTAATGAAACGCCAAAGGCAGGTTAGCTGAGTTTAACCTTCATAGAGGAAGCCATGTATCACATGTTACCCCCAGGCATGGCGGGACAGAAATGTCATCCTCCATTATCCGTTACACCTGAAGTGTGTCGTGGTGGGGCAGACAGCCGGGCGACCCGCTCTCCATGGCAAGGTGGATGGCAAATTAGCAGTATTCAATTAATGGCTGTTTTTTATGCACCGGGGAAAGTTGCACTTATGATCCTCTCATTCCCAGAAATGTTATGGTTTTATTTTTTTAGATTTTTACAAACGTAAAACACACACATAAATTAATATCCCAATCATTTCATGGTGTCTATGGTAGGCCTATGAGACAGCCTGTCATTTGATGGTATTCTGAAGGGACATTGGGGCCCCCTCCTTGGTTTTCTTTACCTTATGTTGTCTGGATTTCTCTGTCACTCCCCCATCCCCCCCCCAAGTGGGATCGGTTTGATCTCTCTCTCTTTCACGCTCTCTCTTTCACGCTCTCTCTTTCACGCTCTCTCTCTCTCTCTCTCTCTCACTCTCTCTCTTTCTCACTCTCTATCTCCCTCTCGCCCTCTTTCCACCTCTCTTCTTCTCCCTCAGGTGATAGTAGAGGGAGGTCGTTCCGCTGGTCCCTCTCTCTCTCTCTCCCTCTTTCTCTCTCTCTCTCTTTCTCTCTCTCTCTCTCCCTCTTTCTCCCTCTCTCTCCCTCTCTCTATCTCACCATCTCTCTCTCCCTCTGTGTCTCTCCACGGGTCAATTAAGGAGAAAATGAGGCAGAGGGGGAAACTCTCAGTCTGTCACCGTAAAAAGAAAGAGCAGACATACCTACCTATGCACCTGCCAATCGCTCATTTAATATACCATTAAAATGCCCTGCAGTATATATGTGTGTTAGTGAGTGTGTGTGTGTGTGTGTGTGTGTGTGTGTGTGTGTGTGTGTGTGTGTGTGATTCAGTGTGTGTGTGTTTGTGTGTGTGTGTGTGTGTGTGTCTGTGTGTGCATGCGTGTGTGTGTGTGTTTGTGTGTGCGTGTGTGAGTGCATGTGTGTGTGTGCGTGAGTGTGTGTGTGTGTGTGAATATGTGCGCCTGTGCGTGTGTGCATTTAATAGAGAGTGAAAGACAGTGTGAACGAGAGAAGGAGGAGGATGCGGGAGGGTTCGTCTCATCTACGTATATGCTCCAGTGAGAGCGAAAGAGAGAAAAAAAGAAAAGGAAATTCAGTGAACCAATTGGCAAGTCCTTCAGGGAGGGGGAAACACACCAGCCATCTCTCGAACACCAAAAAGAGCCCATACATTATGTCTCGCAATTCCTTTGACACATGGAAATAATTTATGACCGAAAAGAAAATACTCTATTTTCAATAACAAGCTTCCCATTTCAGCACTTTAAGCGTGGGGCTCTCAAAGTTAATTGAAAAGTGTCCTGGTTTTTCATTTGCATAAGAAACACATTTAAAGGTGAACATTTATAAATAAATATGTGGCCACCTGTGAAATATGGCTTTTGGCCTGTTGGTCATTTATAACTTTGTCTTTAATTACGTGACAGGCTGGGTTCAGCAGCTGTAATGAGAGGCCGGAGTGATTAAGAGAAGAGTTTCATAGACAGAGAGAAATGACACATGTATTGTGTTATATAAATGTTACATATACATATACATATACATATACATATTCATATACACACACACACACACACAAATAAAACCGACATCGATGCACCAAGAAGATAGCTAGTAGTATAATTTTTATATAAATAATGTAATTGCTCAAATAGGCAACCAATACTACATTCATTGCTGAAACATCAAGTGATGATAAACTACTTCATTATCTGGACCATCTCACAGCCATCAATTCATAAAAAAAAAACACTTTTAGACAAAATCTGACAGACATGGATCTAAGTCTTTCATATGTGGAATGTATAATTGAAAGGCCCTAACCATTTGAACAACAAATGTGTACAGTCAATTGGCATCTATCCTGGTAGTAGGGCAGGTAGACAGATAGTACAGGTCAGGCAGATAGACAGTAGTGCAGATAGTTAGGCAGTAGGGCAGATAGACACACAGTAGGGCAGGTAGACAGGCAGTGGGGCAGGTAGACAGGCATTAGGGCAGATAGACAGACAACAGGGCAGATAGGCAGTAGGGCAGATAGACAGACAACAGAGCAGATAGACAGGCAGTAGGGCAGATAGACAGGCAGTATAGGGCTGTTAACTACTGTGAGAAACTAAACAACCGTGCTGAAACACAAAAGGCTCCGGCACAAGAGGATAGAACCCCCCCCCCCCCCCCTCCCACCCTTCCTTCCCCACACCACTACACCCCCCACCCCCACCCCCTCTCTTTTTATGCATAAAGAAAACAGCTTGCGTTGCCCTGCAGGTAGCACAAGCAGAGCTCTGCGCCGCCACGTGCACCGCTCTCTCTCCCGTTCACCTTCACTCCTTCTCTGCGGTCACTTCCCAGCAGAGCACCAACGCCGCGGCGCCACTTCCTGGGGGGGGGGTTCTCCTTTTTTACATTTTTTTGTACCTTTCCTTTTTGTTCTTCTTTCTGTTTCCTCCCTCGCTTTTTATCTGCCTCCACTCCCTTCCTCCATCCTGCCTCCCTCCCTCCACCCTACATCCCCCTCCTCAGTTTTCTCTCCCCCCCTCCTCCAACCAATAGCAGGGGAGAGGGGTGATGGAAGAGAGATAGAGAGAGAGAGAGAGAGAGAGAGAGAGAGAGAGAGAGAGAGAGAGAGGAATGCCCCAGCCTCCACCGGTAAGTCTTATTATAAGTAGAAAGAGGCCATATTTCACCATTTCACCCCCAAGAAATATAACAAGATAGACAAGCGAGAGGGGACTAATCCCTGGGATGAAATTAGCAGCTGAGGGGTTAGCGGTGTGGTGCAGGGATGATGGAGGGGAGGCTGAGCCCAGCTAGAGGCAACCCGTCTACGGGGATAATTACACGACGCTCCCAGGATCTATCTGTCCGTCTGCCGGCGCCGGGCCAGCCCCCCTGTTTTTTGATGGCTCTATTTTCAATAGGGGAGCTCTCTCTCTCTCTCTCTCTCTCTCCCCCTCTCTCTTTCTCTCTCTCACCATGCTCCTGTTCTTCAGATACATGGTGAAAGCTATTAAAATTGAAATTGTTCTAGGGGCGGTGAGCGAACTGTGGAGGGACGGGGGACACTCAACCTCCAACACAGGCTGTTTAATAACAAGGGGGGGGGGGGGGGGGGGTGAGGCATGAGTGTGTGTGTGTGTGTGTGTGTGTGTGTGTTAGTGTGTGTGTGTGTGTGTGTGTGTGTGTGTGTGTGTGTGTAAGTACGTGTGTGTGTGTTTTCTGTCATTATTTATTTTGAATTATATGGCTGGAATTGTTTTGTGCTTTGAATTTAACCTTTTATGCAAGAAATAAAAAACAAAGATCAACTCAGAAAAAACATATTTCAGTCAATATCCATTTAATTTACCTTCTTTACTTTCGTTTTGTAGTGTCACAAAAAAGCCTTAAATTCTAGTTGAGTTGAACAAGACGTTTCACCTAGATTCTGCCTTGCATCTTGCATTTCATCAACCTATTACCTTTCAAATGTACGTATGAGATATTTTAAATGGAGGGACATTTTGTCAGCATTAACACATGGGAGGTATTTCCATGAACCCGACCAACCCCCCCCCCCCCCCCCCCCCCCCCCCCCCCCCAGCTGATCAGTGTTGGGAGGTGAGTGTGGTGGCAGAGAGCTCTGACCAGCAGACTGACCTCTCTCTAGGGAAACAATGACTTTGAAAATGCCAAGACACACACACACACACACACACACACACACACACACACACACACAAACACACCATACAGGAATGAGCAAACTCATTCATCACCTTAACAAATAAAACAGGCCGGGTTGGGAGCATGCGGGACTACAGCTCAAGCACTCGCACTAATGCGAAGGCTGCAATCACTGAAGTAATGGGACATTATTATACACGCATGCACATAGAAATATGTGTGCACACATTTATGTACATACATTGATGTACACACAGACACACACACAAACACACACACAAACAAAGCAAATTTGAAAAAGAAATTGTATTCATTCAACATTCAACAATCTTTTTTATCATGAATAAAACAGTATATACAAAATGTACATTTGTTCCCATGGCATATCAAAATGTTGACTTTACCATCAATATCATTTTTTTGTATGCATTTTCGTTTTATTTTCATTAGAACGTGTGTGAGAGAGCACGGGAGGACGGTGGTTTGAGCGGTCGAATAAGCAATGTCCTGATACAATCTGTAGATGGCGCTGTGTACCAGGAAATAGAAGCCGCTAGTGCTGACGCTCCAGACCATGAAAGAGAACCACGCTCAGTCCGGGTGGTCCATGTAACGGAGTTAAAGATGAGGTGAGCGCGTAGAGAGATATATTAAAAGTTACAAATATAAGTAAAAGCGAGAGGTAGTAAGGGTTTAGTCCGCGAGAGAGTAAAATAGACAGATAAATGCGGAAAGTATGTGTACATCGTGTGAAGTTGAGGGGTGCACCTGGAGTTACAGTTAGCCTTTATCACCGTCCTTCTTTGTCTTTGAGCCGGCAGACAGTCACCCCGGACATTCAGCACCGGCACCAGAATAGCTACAGAACAACGATGCATAAAGAGGAGTTATAAACCAAAGAGAACACACTTGATCATTAAGACAGGCGATGCCATGAAGGCGTGTTCCACTATAGGTAGCTTGCACATGTCAGTAGATGTTGGAAAAGGATTTTGTCATCAGCATCTATGAGTAGAGAGAATCTTTCAAAGCATTTGCTATACTCTACCGTAGTTCTACTGTTTAGTTCAAAAAATAAAATATAGGCTTACGAACAACACTAAACATGAAAACACCCTTACACAGACAGACACACACACACACACACACACACACACACACACACACACACACACACACACACATTTTCACAGTAATTTTCAGCTTGGAATTAATAAAACTGGCAACAGTTTAAAGAGAGAGAGAGAGAGAGAGAGAGAGAGAGAGAAAGAGAGAGAGAGAGGGGAGATGCATTCTGTGTGTCTCATTGTGTAGCTAAATCCTGCAGTGTGATTATTTAATTCAGCCAAGGTCAGAGAAGTGATGGGCCTGGTACAGAAACAAGCAGCTGTGTCACATTGTTCCTACACGTTTATGCTGATTAATTACTCCGCAATTACAATAAAGAGCAGCAGTAAAAATGTACTAATACAATATTAAAAGTCTTCAGTTGTTTGTTTTGATAGGCCTACTGTGATTTAATTATTTGCGGTACAATGAGTCGCACACATCAACATTTAAATGATTGCTCACTGCTGACTCCATCTTTAAACCAATAAGGCTTCACTACGCAATTATTTTAATGTCATGTCATGACAAAAAAACACTCACTATTTAATGAGATTCAACACAAGCCATCCAACAGATGTGGATGACTTGTTACAACGTTTTGTTTATATTTCTAATCATGCATACAGTGTAAAGCTAATGCTTTTGGAAACTTTTTATTATTAGTATATTTTAAATCGTTTAATTCCATGTTTAACACATCATATTACATTGCATTGTTGCATGACTTGCAACAAAATTGAACAGAAATGCAACTTATTAATGTTATAAATATCCATTAATCTAAATATCCGTAACTCTGCACATTTTACATATCAGTAATATTTCACAACTCTAATACAAAAATACAAATAAAAGACACATTGAAATTGCATTCCATTGAAACAGTTTTACCACATTGGTTGTTCCTAATTTAATAAGCTTGTTCAACAACACTTAGATGTATTGGTATTGTTTTAATTGGTTGAAAAGCATTAATGTACTTTATAACATATTTGAAAAATGTTAAGTGTGTAATCGAATTCATCAGCCTATATATTCTAAAAGACAATCAGATCACATAAAACATGTAACCTTGTGTCACTGCATTTACAGCCAGTGAGAAAGAAAACAACAATTTTAAAAACAATGACCATAATTAGTATCCATAAAAAAAGGGAGACCAATTAATGATTTGCCAGCTACCCTGGTGGATATTCTGAGGCAGAGAGAAGCTGCCATACAGCAGTCTGTCTCAGTGTAGGATCATCTAACTATACCTGCACTAGTATGAAAAGGTAACCTTGACATTGAAGCCCAGTGTCATCCCAGTGTAGTTGTTTTCTATGTTTATGCGCATTTCACCAGAGAGATTGGCATGCCAAGACAGGAAAAATACAGAGAATAAAAATGTTACATTTGTAAAACACAGGACATGGAGCTGGAAAATATTTTTTTAAGTTACACATGAACTCTATGTGTTTCCAACACAATGATTTACATGTCGAAATTCACATTTCAATCAGTGAATTATGTTTATAATATTCAAGCAATCATTTCTAAGTATATAACTCAAAAGTAATTTACATAGATTTATTCTATGTTTGTATTGAATTGGTTTGGTCAAACTGTAAGTACAGTTTAGGTACATTATACTGCCCCAGCATGAAATCACATACAACACAAAATAAAAACAGGAAAGAGCAACATGAGGATCAGTGTTCAGTACTAAACTTGGTCTCTGTCTTTAATGATGGCTACGGACAAGGGATGTGTGCATCCGCTCTAGTGTGAAGACAGAAAGGCACCCAGAAACTCAGCTTCCTTTCTCCCCTACCTGGTCCCTGGTGCCATAGTCAACCTCTGCAACCATCCCTCTCCCCTCCACGTCTCTGGGTTGCAGAAGGCAAGCATGGAACATGGAGCCTGGATCATGGAGCCTTGAGCATGTAGCATGGAGCATGTAGAATGTAACATGGAACATGAAGCCTTGAGCCTGGAGCTTGGAGCGTGGAGCATGGAGCCTGGAGCATGGAGCATGGACCTAGAAACACTCTAACTCTCATGCGCTACCAGTGGAGGGCCTCCCGCAAACATGGAAAGTGTTGTGTTGCTCAATTATGGTCACAAAAGCTCAGGACTCCTGTTTATTGTGTCCAACTCAAAGAAAGGCCTTTAGTTTGTAACTGAACAATCCTTTTATTTTAGTTTAAAGTATAAAGATCAACATTATTGTATTCCATTAAAAAAATACAAAAACAAACCACTAAAACGAAAATTTGTGAAATATAAAAACGAACTATTGTTGTTCAGTTGTGTTGTTTAATTACCAATGTTCATGGATGACAATCACAACAAATATCTTATTAATAACAGATTAAAAGTATATTTCCTCTCCCTATCATGCAAGAGCATGTCTCCCTTCGAAGTAAAGGATCAGTTATCCAATAATGATAATAATGAAACAAACAAACTTATTTACTACAATTGTTTTTTTGGGAGGATTTTGCTTGTCAGTCACAATAAAAAATATGATTTTTTTGGTTGACACATGATTGTGTTTCTTATTTGATTTAGTTTGTTCTGTTTTTATGTATTGTCAATAGTTTCAAGGTTGTCTTCAAAACAAGGAACCTCATAAAAAAAGTAATAATCTACAATTTTGTTTCACTTGTAGATTTAGTTTAGATTTAGTTTCAAAATTGCTTTATTTCAATTAAATTTTTTGATTATATTTGGTATAGATCAATGATGAGGAAATTATGAATAATAATCATTTGTTAATAATAAATATATGATTGTATTGAGCTTATATTGTTTGTCAGTTTTGTTAGATGATAAAGATATTATACATTAAACGTAAACACTTAAAGCTACACACTTCCAGGCAGCCAGTGCGTTTTATCTCACATCTGACAACTCGCACGCACACACACACACACACACACACACACACACACACACACACACACACACACACACACACACACACACACACACACACACACACACACACACACAAACACTCTCCCTCTCTTTCTCTCTCTTGTGTCTCCTCACACTCTTTGATCTCTCTTTCTTTATTTTCTTTCCGCATACTTTGTTGCATAAACACTAGTTGGTTAACAGTTGAATCCATTAAAGAGAATGACTTTTAGGGGCATATTCAAACCTATTAGCTTCAACGATGCCTGATGGTGGAACACAGTTCTCTGAACACTTAGTGCTCCGCCCAATCTAATACAGCCAGAGTCAGAGTCCCACACGCTGACTGTTGTTCTCTGATTGCATTCTGGTGTCTGCCTGCGCAATTACACTCAATTGAATAAAACCACTTAGAGGATAGGGGAGACCCCGAAGAGAGGTATCAGAGAGTTATAGCGAGAGAGAGAGAGAGAGAGAGAGAGAGAGAGTTAGGGTTAGAGAGTGAAAGACACAGTAAGAGTAACATGAGCAGTGCGATGAAGAGATTCAGTGCCAAGAGACAGAAGAACAAGAGGGAAAACAGATATGTGACTTTGCCAAGGCACGTGTGTTCATTTAACTCACGCCTAATCCCTGATTCAATTTCCCGCCTTTAAACATGACGAATTACAACCCTGTCCTCACCTAATGCTTTTAACACATCCCTTTAAGAGGCCTTAATCAGGTGAGATGGGGCCCTATGCTGGAGACACACACACACACACACACACACACACACACACACACATTAAAAACCACACGCACCAAAATCAGACCTCATCCACACAGATTCACAGACACACATATGCTGATTATCCTAGCAGCGGTGCTAGCCACCCTGGCTAAGCCACCAGGTGGATAATGTGCTGCTTTAGCGCCTTAATTACGCCATAATCTGTTCAGCGGCTCAACCCCCCGCTCAGGAGGACACAGAGAGGGGGGGGGGGCTGGAGGTGTATTAGGGGGCAAATGAGGGAAGAAGGTGAAGAGATAGAGGGAGTTAGAAGCAGGGGGAAGCAGCCTGAAGGCACTCCTCTACCTTCCTTTCATGCTTCCTTCCTTTCACGCACTCTCTCTTTTTCTCATCCTCCCATCACTCTCTCCCCCTCTGTTGGTTGCACTGTATTCTAACATGCTCATTTCCTCCTTCCCACAGTCGTTCACTCCTTTTGTCCACTCTTCTCTCTGTTACCTCCTTCCATCCATCCATCCCCTCCAGACATTCCTTCTTCACGCACCCTTCTCTCTTTCTTCATGCTTGGCTACCCCACCACCACCCCCACCCCTCTGTTTCTCCAACTCATTTGCTTTTATTCCTCTGTTCCGCTCTATAGTTACCTGTATGTGTGTGTGTTTGCATGTGCATGTGTGTGCATGTATGCGTGTGTGTGTGTGCGCATGCGTGTGTGCAAGTGTGTATGTGTGTGTGCATGTCTGTGTGTGTGGTCACACTATATACCATACTCTTGCTTCTTTTAATTTTTCCTTCCCCTTCTGTATCATTTCATCCCTCACTCCCTTCATTTGTCCCCACTCCTTCATATACAACCCCACCATTCCCCCCCCCCCGGCCCCCCGCCCCCCCTTCAGCTGCGCTGTGTCTCAGCGTCCCGGGTCCTACTGTACCCTGTACCTGTCACCGAGCCCGGCCCTTTGACAAATCACGTGAAGGGCAGACTGAGTTTTGTAGGACGAGACAAAGCCTAAACATATGGCCGCCGCGTCCCCAGGTGCTCCTCTCCACACTCCGGCATGTCCCTCCGAGTCCTTATATATAACATTAGCTACCTGTGCGGCCGCCTGTCTGTCTGTCTGTCTGTCTGCGCTGCCTCACTTCTCTGCCGCTCTGCCTGTCTCGTGTTCTGTAGGGCGCTATGGTAACCGCATCTGTAAGCAGTTGTTTCTCTGTCTATCTGCCTTTCTATCTGTCTGTCTGTCTGTCTGTCTGTCTGTCTACATCTCCGTCTGTTTCTCTGCCTGTCTGCCATCCTGCCTGTCTTTCTCGCTGTCTGTATGTCTGTCTGTCATCAATGTACATGTGTTAGTAGGTTTTGAGCTTGTCTGTACTTTGTACTGTAAATTACATGTTGGTTATAAGTCTCCCTGTTCTTTGAGTTCACATGAAATATTACAGATTTTTTAATAGCATGCCTTCAACTGCGCGGTCTCCCTGTCTGAGCCTCTAGTGACGTTCCCTTTCATGTAATGCGTGTTTAAGTGACTTGTTATCTGTCTGTCATACATGTTTTCATCTCTGCTTGGATGTGTTATCTCGTCAAATTTATGACACAGTTAAAGTGAAGGATGCATATGACCAATGATATTCAAATTGTATCCGGTGACCTGCATATCAGATTGTCATAATGATATACATGATATTCATGTATCTGATACAATATGCTAGATCTTACCAGACTAGGGACTGTATTTGTATTGGGGTTAATATTGTTCTTTCTTTATCTTCATTATGTTCATCTGTATTTTATCCATTTTATAATTTTGTCATTTTTGTTACAACACCGAAATAATCGGTTGTTTGTTTAACTCCCTTGTTATTACAATATGTTAAAAGATAACAATTAGGTTGCATCTTATATTAGGACATTTTTTATTAAACATACACAGACAAACCCAAATATATATAAATACATGCGCACATACACACACACACACACACACACATACATACATACACACACACAAACACACACACACACAAACACACACACACACACACACAGTTTTCTATGTGTGCACATCGATACACACACAGGTGCACATCGATACATAACAAAGCAAATCACTCCGGTTTTCCTCCCTAATGAAGATGAAGTGAGATATGAATATTTTTCTCACTGCATTCGATGCCTATTAAGTGGTCCATTTAATGCCAATTAGGCACTAAGCCTCAATTTGCTTCACGTTATTTATTGTTTTCAACCATTTTCCTGCTTTCCTAATACCAGTCTGCAGGAGAGTTTTCATCAACACATATGTTCATTAAAGTTGCACTAAATACAACTTTTTTTTTACCTTAAAACCATCAGTGTAAGGTCTTGGTGGCTTACTCTCCCAACCCTGAAGCAGCCAGGGACCAGTATGATGTTATTGGCTCTTTTTACTAACCAATTTGCACGTTTCATGAAGCCATCCTCTAACCACTGCTATATGAAACAACAGCTGTGGAAATGTGGTTGCATTTAGAGTTAACATTTAAAGGGACTACATTTTGGATTTTACTTGCATGAATCACTTAAAAATATTAGACTCTCTCCATTGCGAGGAAGAGCCTGTGGGCTGATTTCTATTATATTTGAAGTGGGCCAGTTTGGCTGGGAAAAAGTAACGTATAAGCTTGAATAATGACAAAAACGTCTGTTCTTTCATAACTTTTTAATTTGTATGTTTATTTATGATTATAACTATCATTACTTTGTGGATGTTATTATCTTAACCCACAGAGCTCGCACTCCAGTGCTCTCAATGCACAAGCTTGAGCAAGCTGCACTTCACTTACATGCCAAAGGGGCCAGCAATGAGAAGGAATTTCTGATTCTTACGCATAGTACATTTAAGAGCAGCTAGTAGTGTAACAAGTTCTGCATTCATACCATAACACTCCATCACATAGCCATAAGTGTCACAATCGTCGAGAACAGAGGACCAATGCGCAGCGTTGAATGCAAACATAATTTATTTTGAATGGTTCCAACACGAAACGATACGTGACGTCCTTCGGCGAACAAAGCCTACTACGAACACGGAACAAAACAACAAACGATACGTGACGTCCTTAGGCGCATACAACCTGGAACAAGATCCCACAAACACTGAGGGAAAACAAGACTGTTTAAATATGGTTCCCAATCAGAGACAACCAGCAACAGCTGACACTTGTTTCCTCTGATTGGGAACCATTCTGGCCAACATAGAAATATAAGACCTAGAATGCAAAACAAAGAGCACAAAACATAGACTCTACACACCCTGGCTCAACATAAAAGAGTCCCTAGAACCAGGGCGTGACAGTACCCCCCCCCAAAGGCGCGGACTCCGACCGCGCCAACAGAACACCACAGGGGAGGGACCGGGTGGGCACTCCGCCTTGGCGGCGGATCCGGCTCTGGGCGTGATCCCCACTCCCTCTCTAGCCCCCCAGGGTACCCCTGGTCCGGTCTGGCCCTGCTGGCCGGAGCTGGACTGATCACTGGTGGAGCGGATTGCTCTAGCTCCGACGTGGAGCAGCTGACCGGTACCGGACCAGGCACCGGTGGAGGAGGCACGGGCCGTGCCGGACTGACGACGCACACCACTGACTTGGTGCGGAGAGCAGGAATGGACCGGGCCGGGCTGGCGACGCGCACCATAGGCTCAGTGCGGGGAGCAGTAACTGGTCGAACCGTACTGGGGACACACACCACTGTCTTGGTGTGGGAAGCAGGAACAGGCCGGACCGGGCTGGCGACGCGCACCATAGGCTCAGTGCGGGGCGCAGGAACAGGCCGGACCGTACTGGGGACACACACCACTGGCTTGGTGTGGGGAGCAGGAACAGGCCGGAACGTACTGGGGACACACACCACTGGCTCGGTGTGGGAAGCAGGAACAGGCCGGACCGTACTGGGGACACACACCACTGGCTTGGTGTGGGGAGCAGGAACAGGCCGGACCGTACTGGGGACACACACCACTGGCTTGGTGTAGGGAGCAGGAACAGGCCGGACCGGGCTGGCGACACGCACCATAGGCTCGATGCGAGGAACAGGAACAGGCCGGACCGTACTGGGGACACACACCACTGGCCCTATGCAGGGATCAGGAACGGGCCGGACCGGACTGGTAACACACCCCAGTACCTCTCGCCGTGCCTCCACACTTTCCCTCTCCTCTGTGACCAGTGGCCCCCTTAACCTGGCGGCCTCCTCTGCACACTCGCTGGACCGTTCCATCGCGGCCTCCTGCTGCCCCGTCGTCCACGGCGTGAGCCCCCCCCTAAAAATTTTATTGGGGTCTCTCCTCCCCGTGGGCCAGGCCTCTATAGTTCTCGCCCAACTCTCGCTCATCTGCTTCCAACTCCAGCCATTCTGCTCCTCAATTGGCTTGACCCAGTCGAGACCCTTCCTCCACTGTTCCCAAGTCCACCCTTTAAGCTCTTCACTAGGCTTGACCCAGTCGAGGTGGCCACGGAGATCTGCTAGCGATTCCCCTGGTGATGGCTCCTGGACACGCTGCTTGGTCCAGTTTTGGTGGGATCTTCTGTCACAATCGTCGAGAACAGAGGACCAATGCGCAGCGTTGAATGCAAACATAATTTATTTTGAATGGTTCCAACACGAAACGATACGTGACGTCCTTCGGCGAACAAAGCCTACTACGAACACGGAACAAAACAACAAACGATACGTGACGTCCTTAGGCGCATACAACCTGGAACAAGATCCTACAAACACTGAGGGAAAACAAGACTGTTTAAATATGGTTCCCAATCAGAGACAACCAGCAACAGCTGACACTTGTTTCCTCTGATTGGGAACCATTCTGGCCAACATAGAAATATAAGACCTAGAATGCAAAACAAAGAGCACAAAACATAGACTCTACACACCCTGGCTCAACATAAAAGAGTCCCTAGAACCAGGGCGTGACAATAAGGTTTACTTTGATATACCTTACATTATGTTAAAATGTAAACAACATTTAAATTGCAGAAGCAAGATGGCAGCCTTGAAACCCAATATGAGTCAAGCACATGAATACCTACATTTAAGCTGAATGTTCAAATAACTGCAATGCAAAGGCCTGTTTGCTAATAAGATTGAATCACACATTTTAATTAAATATCAACATACTCTCTCAAGGCTTACGTCTGTACTTTGGGATATTAGCTATTTAGTGCTGTCAAAAAACTGAATGAATTCCCTTTAAGAAAACAACAATCTCCATCAGAAGTGGTTATGCTACTTATTTTTCTCAGACCTCACTGATATAGCTCTGGTTTCCCTGACTGACACCCTAATAGAGGCATCACTTCCTCCTCCTCCCAGACCACATACATTATCATATGTGTAGTAATGCCCTCATTCCCCAAGCCCCTGAGGTCATCATAGCGCGCATTCCAGCCAACAGCTGCAAAATATCAGGATTTCTCCACACCATCAGGAATGACAGATAGACCTGATTCTGGAGCTCCGTCTCGCCGAAGGCCCGGAGGAGAGGAAGTCCTATCAAGGAGGATGGGAATTCTTCTCCATGATGCCACTACCCTGCTGGGGTGATTGACAGCTGATTGGCAGCCACTCAGTACAGGAGACTCCACAATGAAGTTCCCTTTTATTTAACTCTATCAAAAATGGTAGGTAGATAGCATGCACAAACTAACATTCACACACACAGCCCAGTAGCACACAAATACTGGTGGGAAAGAAAATAAAGAAAAATATATAAGCAAGGAAAAGAGTCGAGTGTGTAATCAGAACAGGGAGCGATGACCTACAAAGTTTCAAAGTTCTTCTCTGGTCTTCAACTTTCTGTGTATTTTGCTGGCATGCAGAACACTTTTGGACTTTTCCTCGTCACTGGGGCAATGGCCACAGGGGCAGGTAGACCCCCATGGGGGACAGGTGTCAGGCAGGTGTATGTGTGCATGTGTGAGTGTGCGTGTGTGTGTGTGTGTGTTCTGGGTGTGAGTGTGTCAGTGAGTAATGGCGCTATCAGCTGGCCTCCGCGATCCATCATGCATGTCCCTGGCCTTGCACTGCCAGCGCCCAAGACACGCCCACACACACATATTTAAATACAAAGGCACACGCATCTATAAATATGTGCATGTGTTTAAGCACAGAGCAACGATTACATCCTCATCCTGTGGGTGTTAGATAAGGTGGTAAGCGAGTAATCAAGCAAGTAAGCTAGTTAATAAGTAAATATGTAATGTAAGTAGGAAGTAAGTAAGTGAGTCAATAAGTATATACAAAAACAGAAGAAAATAAAATAACGAATTCATGATCACAAAATAATAAGAAGTACTGCACTTTAATAATAAAACATAAAAAAAATCTGACATTTATTTGAATGTCGGAACATAAGACGTGAGCTTGTTAGTTCCTTTTTGTTCTTTCTCTCTCTTGCTCTCTCCCCATCTCTCTCTCTCTCGCTCCCTCTCTCTCTCTCCCTGTGACTCCTTATATGTCTCTCTCTCTCCACATGTGACTGAAAGTCCTCCTTAATAACGGCTCTCTTTGGTTATTATCTCAAGGAAGGAGGACGGTCTTATAATTAACAAAACAATAAAAGTTTATTAATGAACATTAAAATGCAAAATAGCAAGGAGAGAAGAGGAGAGATGCTATCAATCAGAGGAAGAGACTCCCACTCTTTTTCTGAGTCTTAATTAGCCATCCACTCATTAATGGGATAATGGTGTGTGTTTCTGTGCATGTGTGTGTGCGTGTGCGTGTGCATGTCTGTGTGTGTGTGTCCGTGTGTGCGTGCGTGCATGTGTGTGTGTGTGAGTGTGTGTGTGTGCGTCTGTATTTTTGCCTTCATATGGGAGGCTAAAGAATGATTATAATAATTGACCTTTGACCTGTCAATGGATGAGCAGCCTCTTCTTTTTTAAGTTGAGGATGAACAAAGGAGCAATTGATGGAACGCAGTTAGGAAATGGGATTTCACTCTCTGGGATATCTCAATCAATCAGAAATAGGAGTGATGATGAAAAGCGTCATTGGGGTCACAACGATGCAAACAAACACGGCCACCGCACCAATAGCCCCCCGCACTTTAATGCAAACCATTAGAGGAACCATTCAGACAGATGTATCCAAATTAGCTGGGAAATATTAATACACAATTAATTTATAAAGAAAATGTGCTTGGAGGATAGGATTTTATAAAATTTTGCCATGACCATCGTTTGAAGGTAAATCTTTCTTCTCTGGGAATGTAAATGTTCTTTGTGGGAGGAAACAGGGGACAAATTGAGCTGTGTGTGTGTTGCTTGTGTGTGGAGTGGTTACATATATAGTGTGTGTGTGTGTGTGTGTGTGTGTGTGTGTGTGTGTGTGTGTGTGTGTTAGTGTGTGTGTGTAGGTGTGTGTGTGTGCATGAGGGAATTTATATGTAGCTTCAGCCATGCGCTCTAGTTTCTGGAAGTGTTGGGCGGAGGGAGTGAAGCGGAGCAAGGCGTAATTAGGCCAAAGTTTGAACTCTTCTAGTTCCTCCCTGAGATAGGACACAGGGTCATGCCAACTATTATAAATTGTGTGTATGTGTGGGTGCTCGCATGTGGGTATACATATGAGTGTGTTTGTGTGTGCGTGCGCAGGCATGCATTTGTGTATGTGTCTATGTGTGTGTGTGTGTGTGTGTGTGTGTGTATGAGTGTGTGTGTGTGTGTGTGTGTATGAGTGTGTGTGTGTGTGTGTACGTGTAAATGTGTGTGTGTGTGTGTGTGTGTGAATGTGAAAGTGTATGATCTGTTGTAGAGACTGAACAGTCCTGAATTAGACATTATGTGTTTGATACCTCTCATGTATTCCAAATCCAGGTGTGTACCCCTTTATCACACACACACACACACACACACACCTACACACACACACACACACACACACACACTGTGCCCCCAGGTTGTTCAGTGACATCCATCTCTCTCTCTCTCTCTCTCTCTCTCTCTCTCTCTCTCTCTCTCTCTCTCTCTCTCTCTCTCTCTCTCTCTGTCTCTCTCTCCCTCTCTATCGCTCTCTATCTCTCTGTGTCCATGTCTCTTCCTTGTTTCTACAATGGGATGAGAGAGACAGGAGAACCAAAGAAGATGAGTAGGAAAAGCAGCGCTGATAGAGAGCAATAGAGTGACTGAGACTAAAAAAAACCAAGAGAGAGGGGGATGGTTAGTCCTGTAGCGTCACCACAACAAGACCAATTCTATTCTATTTTTGATCCTCTTTCTTCTCTGACCAGGCCCACAGGCTTCTCCTCCTCCACACAAAAGCATCACAGCTCTGTCTGGAGCCGCGTGGACATGTGACCATGCCTGTCTGGCATGGACACACGTCTCACTATTTTTGATGTGTGTGTGTGTGTGCGTGTGTGAGTGTGTGTGTGTGTGGTTGTGTGTCCACGACTTTGACCCATCCTTGAGAAGATAAAACTGCCAGGAGAGAGTATGACAAAGTAAGAAAAAAAGAGAGAAAGAAAGAAAGGAAGAAAGAAAGAAAGAAAGAATCATATAATCTCACACTCTTTACTTCTGGAGCATTAATAGGCGACTACAATGGGATTTGTGACTATGTGCTTTCACAGCTGCAAAGTACTGTATGGTAATGTAATTATTACACACACACACATACACATACACAAATGCACACACACAAACACTCACACACACGCACACACACCAGCACACACGAAAACACCTGTGTGCATGATCTGTATCTTTGAAGTGAATATGACAAGACAAACAAAGTAATTTGGTCAGCTTGCTGCACAAACACAAACACTGCAATTGCAGCTGATGCTCCTGTTTAGGCTGTTTTACCTGTGTACGTGTGTGTGTGTGTGTATGTGTGTGTGGGTGAGCGTGTGCCTGCGTGTATGTGTGTTCCTGCGGGGGGGTGTGTGTGTGTGTGTGTGTGTCTTGACATCTTCGCTACAAGCAGCAGACACAGTGAGATTAAGATGAATGGAAGAGATGAGATTAGAAGATGGGAGAGCAGAGATGAAAGTTGAGAAGCAGAAAAGAAAAGACAGCAAGAGAGCTGAACCGGGAGCACAGAGAGAAGCAGATGTACATCTAGAGAGAGGGTTATGTATAAATGTGAGATAATATATTGAATGGATTGTTTTGTGTTAATTGTGTATTTTGTTTGTGCTGTTTCATGCACTTGTAAAAATCGTTTGAAAAATTATTACATCTTATTGTTGTTGTTTTTGTATGCTTTGGCATGTTATATGTTTTTTTGTCATGCCAATATTGGATATACAATTTAAATCGAAATTGAGAGAGTCAAATTATGATAAAACTCCAACGCAGATATAGGCTCTAAAGCCTCAAATAAGGCTTTAGAGAAAGAAAACCGAAGTGAAGACATATAGGTAAAGTTGTGTTTCAGACTATGGTCTTAGTGTCCTGAGGTGAGGCATCTGTACCTTCACTTTGGAACGTTTAATAATCACAGTTTTGGTCCATTATATTGTTTTCGTTTGTAAATCTTTACCCTATACTAGTGAATGCTTAATTTTGAGTCTCTGCTTGTGTCTATGGTTGTAGGTGTGGGTGGGGTGGGTTGTTGTGTGTGTTGTATTGTGAATTCGTAATTTGCCATCCGTTGAATGAATGGAACACAAATGTATTTATTAAGGCTGTTGTGGGAAAAGAATGCTGGTGTGAGTGTATTAGTGTCACTAAATGGTGAGTGTACATTTGGTGTGTCTCTGTGTGTGTGTGTGTTTGTTGGTGCCTCCTGCACGTGAGCACGTGCACATATGTGTATATGCATATGTACTGTATAAATATATGTTTGTGTATGTGTGTGTGTGTGCATAGGTTTATGTCTGTGTGTGCATCTGTGTGTATGTGTGCGTGTGTGTGTGTGGGAGGGGGGGGGGGGGGGGGGGGGGGGTGTGGTGTGGTGTGTGGAGGGTGGCAGTCAGAATGAGTTTTGCAGCACAATACTGTCCAGTCCTGTCAAGGTCCCTCAAGAATGGTGTGATAGTGTGTGTGTGTGTGTGTGTGTGTGTGTGTGTGTGTGTGTGTGTGTCAGTGTCCCAAAATGTCACTTGGCCCTGTGTTGCCCCACAGCTGGATCTTTGACCTAACGTTCACCTCGCAACGACAGCAACACCACACACAGACACACAGAGACACACACACCCATATATACGCACACACACACACAAACACCAAAAGCTAGACGCCAAAGATTAGAAACAAAAATAATATCCGCAAACGCATGTACATGGAAGACTTTGTAAAGAACATCTCTACAGTTCCTCTGCACCATACGTTCAGGGGCTAATGGTTGCATCCTATACATTGACATGATGCCACACAAGGCTAGGAGGCTGACTTCCATTGCTCTGTGTTCACTTCCTGTCCCGCACGATGGTGGGACAACAAGCGACAACTTGTCACAGGTTCCTGTTCCCCTGCCCCTTCCCCCGCTCTGATATGAGCCCTCATACCGGTGCCAGACAGGTGATGGTGATGCCAAGCTGGACTGTCACACACATGCACAAGCACACACACACACACACACACACAAATATCTCCCCACGGATGCTCTTAATTAGACTCCACCCGTCCCCTGCGGTCTCCATGGCAGCCGAGACAAAGGGAGGCTCACTCTTTCCGACGGGTGTGTGTGTGTGTGTGTATTTAAGTGTGTGTATGTGTGTATGTGTATTTGTGTTTGTGTGTGTGTGTGTGTGTGGCTTCTCTGTGTGTGTATGTGCATGTGTGTATAAACATAGTGTGTGCCTTGTCTGTTAGTGTGGCTTGCATTTTTCAATGTTTTTTGTGTGTGTGTGTGTGCGTGTGTGTGTGTGTTTGTTTGTGTGTATGCGTGCGTGTTTGTGTGTGTGTGTGTGTGTGTGGGTATGCATGTGTAAGTGTATATGTGTGTGTGTGTGTGTGTCTGTGTGTGTGTGTGTGTCTGAGGGGCCTATCTTTAGCAGATGTTCGTACCTCTCCCCATCTCTTTGCACCAAGCAGCGGTGCTATCATTAAAGTGTCATTGAGAAGTGGCACCACTTAATTTTAGCTGCTCTCACTGGGGGCACCGACGGAGACACTGGAGACTGTGTGTGTGTGTGTGTGTGGGGGGGGGGGGGGGGGGGGGGGGGGGGGGGGGGGGGGAGGTAAGTGTGAGAGAGATGGGGTGGAGGGATGGTAGTGGTGGGGTGGAAGGGGTAGTGAAAAAAAGCACCTGAGATATACAAAGGTTAAACAGAGAGAACCATGGATAGGATGTGAAGGATTAACAAAGACGCTAGAGGAGGAAATGAAGAAAGGTTTCGCATGAGAAGATCACCAGCCTTTTTATTGAAAGAGCGGGATATTTTTGGGTGAAAGGAGATCTTATACACTTTTGCGCAAGACACAACGACACATTCATTATTATGAATATGTAAAGAAAATGGATGAAATAAAGAGAAAGAATGGACACAATGGATAGACGGAAATCTCTTAGAAGGAGAAAGAAAAAAGAAAAAAAGACAGAAGTGTGGAGGTAAGGAAGAGAACAAATCAAATTGTACAAGGTGGCGAAACTGTTTTACACCTCCTCAGCAATTTTCCAAACAACTTATTGTACTGGACACACACACACACACACACACACACACACACACACACACATACATACACACACACACACACACACACCGATACACACAAACACACACACACACACACATACACACACAAACACACACACATACACAGCGTCCCTGTGGCGTATCTCAGTAATGAATCCATGTCTCCAGGACGTCAGATGAGAAGCAGAACTTCCTAAAGAGGACCCAGAATAAACCAACCATCTGGGACATATGGATTAGACAGACAGAAATACAGGCAGACAGATAGACAGACAGACAGACACACTGACAGACAGACATGACAGAAATACAGACACACTGACAGACAAACAGACAGACAGACATAATTACATAAATACAGACAGACAGACAGACAGACAGACATGAAAGATAGACCTGACAAGATCATATTTATCTGGTTCTCGCCATCCTTACTATAATTATTTCCAGTATTTGAATTCAATCCCATATTAAAATAGTGCTAATTCTATACAATAAGGGTACATTAATAAACCATTATTTACCATTAAATAACATGAGCTAATGCAGTAATAAGCATTAACTAACAGTTCATTAACTGTTAACTAATGGTCTAGTAATAATTTATTAACGGTGTTCATGTTTACTGCGGTAATGGTGTTCGTGTAAACTAAGGTATTAACGTATACATTATTTAATAGGGATAGGGTTAACCCTAATCCTAACCGTAAACCCAACCTTAACCCCTATGCTAATGCTATATAATAATGCTTATTATTAACTAATGTTAGTGAAAGGTTAATTAATGTACCCTTATTGTAAAGCGTTAACACAATAGCTCAGTGTATAAGTTGTCCTTATGGTCTACTGGAAAGGCTGTCCCGGTCAACTGCAGACCACCAGTGGTTGTATTCACCAGACCCTGCTACCAGTAGGTCAGTGATCCAGTAGGGCATGATTTATGCAGTCCTAGTTGAGAAAGACCCCTCTTAAGTACACATTTGCTCTTTTACAATACTTTGAAACAGTAGTTCAAAGATATTTGTTTCTTAAATATTTTTTATACTTTCTTGTCAAATGACCCACCTATGCTTGTTTAAAATCAATTTTGGACATTATTAGTGAAGCAAAATAAGTCACATACAGCCTGGTGTGCTGAGTCAGATACTGCAATTAAGAGGACACATCTTTTCAGTTTTTTTGCATAGCATGCAAAGCAAATTGATGCGTATAATTGTTACATCACTGTTACCAAACTATTTGTCATTATCTTCAACAATGTGTTCATGTGGTCCTGTAGGCCTACGTTCATTTGTCCTTGACCCAACAAAACCTCACACAACTTGACCAGTTATCTGTCTGCATGATGTGTCAGCTGACTGTTAGCACCTTGTCTCGCTCATCAAGCTCAGGTATCGATGTGTTAGGCCTCTGATATCATCTGCCTCGAAGGCTAAAGATGTATCGCAGTAAAACAATCATTGCTTGTCCCTCCAAACTGTTACTTTGTCTGGAGGGGGAGGGGAGTTGTTATTTACAAAAACAACAACTTTTTTTGGGCTCTCCAACCTCTCAAATCATCTCCTCTTTCTCACCTCTCGTCCTCCTGTCATCCCTCCCTCCCTCTGTTTCCCTCCACCTCTCTCGTCCCTTCCTCCCTTCAAGGTCTCCCTGTTTCAGAGGTGGTGGCAGAGCAAAGTTTTGTGACTAAGCTAACCTCTCCCCCCCACACCCCCCCCCCCACCAGACAGATCTCAAGCGTTTAACAGAGCTTGTCATCTGAAAGCTGCTAGATTAAAATATAATTATGTCATAACAGCATTTCCATTTTTTGTTTAAAGTTTGTATTTATTTTCTATATATTCTATTCAGTATGTATTGTTTTCCATACACATAGTATGATTTAAAGATTGATACGCTAACAAGTTACTTAATGGCAATTGTTTTGTAAATAATTATGTCATATTTGCCCATACTTTATTTTTTGTTACTCTTACTTTCAAATTATACTTGAAAGTGACCTTTTTCCCATATTATGTTTCTATGCGCATAACTCTCTATTTTCTGATTCTGTCATTATTTTCCCTCAGTGTTTCAATGTGTGCTTATCTTGGATATATGATTGGAAAAGGGTGAATACACAGGGATTATAACTGTAATGACAATCGCCCCGTGTGTCGGTAACGACGGTCTGTCGGTAATGACAGTGTGTCGGTAATGACTGTTTTACCGCTCTCTCCGGCTGCTCTGTTTGTACGTTTTGGACCAGTAATTAATGGTCCGAGTGTTCCTATTGTTTTTCAAGCACACCGACGATAAATCACAGTGGGTGATTTGTCATGCTCCAACATCTGTGTCTAACAAGTAATGCTGCATCGCTACATCACCACCACCACTTCCGCCACCACCAGCAGCACCAACGCTGGGATGTGGAGAGGAAACGAGGGGATGGGAGAGATGAAGAGAGAGAAAGAAGAGAAAAGTGGGTTGGAGATCCACACCAAGGACGTGAAAGGATTACTTTGATTAGATAAAAAAAAAGAAGTGATTAAAGTGTAGGACAAAACTATCAGACGACAGAGTGGAAAAGCGGAATAGCAAGAATAGCACACAAAGAAAATAATGAAAGAATTAAGGATAGAATGGAGAGAAGATAACTGACTAGACTACGGCGGAAGAGTAGAAGTGAGACGTGGAGAGGAGAAGGGGATGAGAGGACGGGATGGAGAGAAGGGAAGAGGAGGAGTAGAGAGGAGTGAGGCCCTCTTCATTTATTGCTCCAGTGGAGAAGAACGCAGATCCCTCTAACGCCGCTGCCATGGTAATAACAATAAAAACCCCAAGAACAAGGGAACGGCAAGTGTGTGTGTGTGTGGGTGTGTGTGTGTGTGGGGGGGGGGGGGGGGGGGGGGGGGGGGGGGGGACAGGAGGAAAAAGAGGGGATGATAGAGAGACGTTGACGACGGAGAGAATGAGTGCAAGGCATGAGTGTTTTCTTTCTTTAAGTTCACATTCCTTTATCTGCTCTGTCTTTCTCTCGCTCTCTCTTTCTCTCTCTCAGTCTCTCTCTCTCTCAGTCTCTCACTCTCTTCCCTTCTGCTGCTGGCACTGTCTGTCCTTGCTCCATGCTTTGTTAGGCAGGGCAGTGGCACCGCTGTATAGTTGCTGTGTCAGGGCTTTCTATTGGTGGTGATTAATGTATGGAAATGGACTGATTGTCACCAGCCGCCAATGATATTGAACTGTTGTAGTGTTGGTGGTGGTAAAGGTGGTGGTGGAGGTCGTGGTGGAGGTGGTGGTAGAGGTGGTGGGGATGGTAGTGGTGGTGGGGGTGATGGTGGAGGTGAAGGGTGTGGGGGTGGTGGTGGTGGTGGTGGTGGTGGTGGTGGTGGTGATGATGGTGGTTGTGCTGGTGATGGTGGTGGTTGAGGTGATGGAGGTGATGGAGGTGGTGGTGGTGATGATGGTGGTTGTGCTGGTGATGGTGGTGGTTGAGGTGATGGAGGTGGTGGTGGTGATGATGGTGGTTGTGCTGGTGATGGTGGTGGTTGAGGTGATGGAGGTGATGGTGGTGGTGGTGGTGAAGGTGAAGGTGATGGTGATGGCGATGGTTGTGGTGATGGTGGTGGTGATGGTGGTGGTTGTGCTGGTGATGGTGGTGGTTGAGGTGATGGAGGTGATGGTGGTGGTGATGATGGTGGTTGTGCTGGTGATGGTGGTGGTTGAGGTGATGGAGGTGATGGTGGTGGTGATGATGGTGGTTGTGCTGGTGATGGTGGTGGTTGAGGTGATGGAGGTGATGGT
>JACYXH010000659.1:7075000-7092500 GCA_026745465.1 Lota lota
TGTGTGTGTGTGAGTAAGAGATCATGCATGTAGATGCATATGCATATGCATCGTTTTATATATATATATATGGTACATATCAATGTGTGTGCGTGTGCATGTGTGTGTGTATGAGTGTGATCTTGGAGGTTAATGCAGTTAGGCTTATTTCACAGTCCATTAAGAAGCTTATGTTGACCTGCTGACCCTCAAAGCAACAACACAGACGCCATTATCATCACAATGTGGCAGTGTGTGTCGTGTGTGTATTGTGTGTGTGTGTGGGGGTATGTTTGTATATGCGTGTGTGTGTGTGTGTGTGTGTGTGTGTATCTCACTATGTGAAAAAAGAGAGTGAGATAGAGAGATCACACATATGCATGTTGATATTGTTTGTTTGTATATATGTGTGTCTGTGTGTGTTTGTGTGTGTATGTGTGTGTGTGTGTGTGTGTGTGTGTGTGTGTGTGTGTGTGTGTGTGTGTGTGTGTGTGTGTGTGTGTGTGTGTGTGTGTGTGTGTGTGTGAAAGGGAGGGGCTTCCAAGTTAGGTGGAGAAATGTCCAAGAGTTCTGGGGATCAATATGGACCAGGACTGAAGGACATCGACAACGAAAGATAAAGACCAAAATAAGAGTAAGTAAGTAAGTAAGTAAGTAAGTAAGTAAAGAGTTGTGACGACTGGAGTCTTCCGCGTGATTTGGGCCATTTCAGTTTATTAAAGGCAGGAGGGGAAGGACAATCAGTGACCATGCAAACAGGCAGCAGAGTCGCTGACGCAAGGTGTTTTTGTTCACATGGCGGAGAATTTGATTAAATTACGCAGAGAGCCAAAACTTGCCGCCGCTATACTTGCCTGTGTGTGTAAATAGGACAGTGTGTGTGTGTGTGTGTGTGTGTGTGTGTTTAAGTGAATGAAACTGTGTGCAAATGCATGGTTGCCTGTGGATGTGGGTGTGGGTGTGGGTGTGGGTGTGTGGGTGTGTGTGTATGTGTGTGTGTGTGTGTGTGTGTGGGTGTGTTTGTGCATGGGGGTGGGTGTGTGTGATTGTGTTTGAGTGTTTGGAGCACAGGATTGACAGATGAAGTCATCATTGAGAAGAGAAGGTCCTCAGCTGTGAAGGCCATATAACACAACATGTAGACAAGAAAGAAAATGTCAATGACATTGTAACATATTAATATTACATATTATCTTTTGTATTCACACACTGAAAAAAATACATACATATTTGTTTTCTTTCATATTTGTTTGTCATACCACATTGAAAACATTATTTATTGAATATTTACATAAAATATAAAAATGATGTATATATTTAAACAACACTATGCAATATATATAGTAAGAATTTACAATAAGGGTACATTCATTAACCATTAATTAATGCAGTAATAAGCATATAGCATTAGCATAGGGGCTAGGTTTAGGGTTGGGGTTGGAGTGAGGGTTAGGGTTAGTGGGTTAGGGTCAACCCTATTAAATAATGGATAAAATAATATTATGGTTAAGATGAACAATTACCTTGGTTAACATAAACAGCATTAGTAAACAAGAACACCATTAGTTAATGTTTACTAGACCATTAACTGTTAATTAACTGTTGGTTAATGCTTATTACTGCATTAGCTAATGTTAATGAATGGTAAATTAATGTTTAATTAATGTACCCTTATTGTAAAGTGTTACCATTAGAATAAAAAAATAACATGATCTTAACAAATATTTTTCTCTCTCACTGCCTCTATTTATCCACTTATTTCAGCACTTGGTGTCCTACTCTGACAATCACCTTAACTGCTGTCCACACCTCTACGTACCCCCCCCCCCCCCCCCCCACACACACACACACACACACACACTCACACACTCACACACAAACACACACACACACACACACACACACACACACACACACACACACACACACACACACACACACACACACACACAATGAAGAAGTTGTATTGTTTTTGTATTATATATATATTAGATTCTTCTTAATTTAATTTTTTTTCATTTTCAATTAAAGTTTGCTGTTTTTATCTATTGTAATAAAGAATGTATGAGTAACCGGAGAACAACTGTGATCAAACTATTTTCTATTTCATAATTTCTTTCTGATCTGATTGATTTATATGCACTTAAATTATTGTAAGAATTTTGCTGCAGAAATAAAAAAATGTATATTGCATGATTTGAATTGATAAAAAAAAGATTTAATAATTTGAATGACTATTTCTATTATAGTATTATTTGTTTTCATGAAATCACTTGCATAATCAAAATATTTATAATTTTACTTAATCGTTCAATAAAATATTTTTTCAATAATGCACAAGAACACTCAAAATCGAACCCTTACTTGTGTCTTGCTCTGTTCATGTCACCTTGTAAGTAAACATTTGGCCATGAAATGTACTCTGTGTCCTCATGTATACAGTGTGTCCGGACAGGTGCTCGCCTAAATGCGTGTCTCCGTCTGTACACGCAGTAACTCACTTTTAATGAAAGTTAAGGGAGTTTATTTTCCCTCTGTGAAGGGTACACAACACCGCTCTGCTGTCACTGCTGTTCAGGAAAAGTCTGGGCTAAGCAGTACACATACAATACACATGTATACACATATGCGCATACACACATAAACACACACACACACACACACACACACACACACACACACACACACACACACACACACACACACACACACACTCACCCTCCCCCTCCGCTCACACACACAGACGCATCGAGATGACGGCGCTCTTTAAATTGTCCTTCACACTCCTCTCCGTGTCTATTGACTTCGGCTCTTTTTTCTCGCGCTGATGTTATTGTCAAATTGTTTCTCAAACGCGACACAATGGAAAAGGCAGACAGTTGTTCAATGGCTTGAGCTTTCCCATTGATTCCCAATAGGGTGGTCTATCTATCTGTTGGCCCAAAGAATGCAGAGAAACTCCATTCTGCTCCGTGCTTGCCTGCGGCGTAGCCTTTTTTTTAAGCACACACACTTAGCAAGCACACCCACATACACAGACACACACAGACACACACAGACACACACACACACACACACACACACACAAACACTTAGCACGCACACGCATACACCCACACACATCCCCCCACATAAGCACACACACACACACACACACACTTTCTCTCTATTCCGCTCTTTACTGCAACATGCATATATTGCATTAAGTATATAGCAGACATATAAATGAAAATATATAAAACCTAAAAGCACATATGTTCAAATGAACATTTGCATTTTAGACACTCACATAGACAAACACACACACACACACACACACACTGAACTTCCTCAGCTTAATTTAAATATTGCTGTTGTCCGTGCTGTTCCAGTGCTATTACCTGATACTGTATGATACTCTCAAATCAATGATTCCCAAGGAGACAACACGTGCACACACACACACACACACACACACACACACACTCACACACACACACACATGCACACATCCGCACACGCACGCACACACACACACACACATACACACACACACATCCTACTGAAGCCTCGTAAAGGTATTTCAGTTTCAGTTTGATATTAAAACTGTAGCTCCATGTGCCAACTATATATCATCCACAATGTGAAAGATATTCCAGAGGAAAATAAACCAAGAAGGGAGAGGAGTGGAGAGATCTCACAGGGAACAACTGGGAAGGAACAAAATGACTTCATGACAAAATGCTCTGTCTCCTCTGTCCCTTTCTCCTTGCTGGGACTTTTAACAATAAATATCTTAGACATGTGTGTCTCTTTGTGTGTGTAAGTGTGTGTGCATGTCTGTGTGTGTGTGTGTTTGTGTGTGTATGTGTGTGCACGTCTGTGCTTGTGTGTGTGTGCACATCTGCATGTTTGTGTGTGTGTGTGTTTGTGTTTGTCTTTATGTGTTTACGTGTGTGTGTGTGTGTGTGTGTGTGTAAAAGTGTATGTGGGATAAATAAGGCACTAAACATACATAGACTAATGCTGTGTGGTGGCATTAACCTGTGACCATGTTTGTGAGGATCATCCCCCTCTTTCTTTGTCTGTATGTCTCTCTTTCTATCTCTCTCTATCTCCCTCCCGCTCTCACTCTCTGTATGTGCCAGACGGAGAGTGTCTGGGAGAGGGTGAGAGAGATAGAGAAACAGAAGGAGAGAGTGTCTGTGAGAGGGTGAGAGAGAGAGATGGATGTGTACTGTGGGCATGGCCGTTTCTGCTGAGAATGACCATACTCCTCTGCCTAATGATGCCCCATCCATCCTGGAACTCCAAGTGGTGTGTGTGCATGTGTGTGTGTGTGTGTGTGTGTGTGTGTGTGTGTGTGTCTTTGAGCTTCCACCAGGCATTCGCCTGCGTGTTACAACACAGCACCTTACACAGCCTCTGATAACTCTTTATTTGGCACTAAGCATGTGTGCCGCTATGTGCTCACGTTTGTGTGTGTGTGTGTGTGTGTGTATGTGTGTGTCTGTGTGTGTGTATTAATATTAAATATAGATACCCTTGTCGGCGAGTTCCATCCACTGATCCGATATCCTCCACTCAGGGAGGGGAGGTGAGTGGGGGGGGGGGGGGGGAGGGGAGGAGATGAGGGGAGGGGAGGAGATGAGGGGAGGGGAGGAGGTGAAAGGGGGTGCAGGGAGACGAGGGGAGGTGAAGGGAGGGGAGGGGAAGAGTCAACAGGGGACTAGGAGAGGAGGTTGATATGTGGGCGTGGAAAGAAAGAGATAAGTTTAGAAGGGGCACGTGAAAAAGTAGCTAAGCATGATCATGGAATTGAGTCTGAGTCCAAGACAGTCCATGCATTCACCCACGCACATACACTCACACACACACACACACACACAATGGTGCGATGCGACGGCCAGCCCGGCAGTGGAAGTTAGGAGCCTTACTCAAGGTCATCTTGGCACTTTAGGATCAGACCAGCAACCCTCTAATCTGCTCTACCTCCTGAGCTATTGGTTACCCTATGAAGACTATGGAGAGCGAGAGAGAGAGAGAGAGAGAGAGAGAGAGAGAGAGAGAGAGAGAGAGAGAGAGAGAGAGAGAGAGAGAGAGAGAGAGAGAGAGAGAGAGAGAGAGAGAATGAAAGGGGAAGGAACCGGGGGGTTCAGGGGACAGGAGGGCGGGGGACGGGCTAGCTGATTAATTGTGTGGAGTGTTGGAGACTTGGGGAGAGAGGGATGGGAAGAGGGGGAATGGGAAAAGAAAACAGAGGACTGAATCCATCACTCCTACAGAAACGGAGGGAAGAGAGAAAGAGAGAGATCAAGAGAGAGAGTCAGATAGGAGAGCGAGAGAGAGCGAGAGAGACAGACAGAGAGAGAGAGATGGAAAGACTGATAGATAGCAGAGAGAGAGAGAGAGAGAGAGAAAGAGAGAGAGAGAGAGGAAAACAAGAGGACACATACTAAATGAGACTTGGAGAACAGACACACTGATATGAAGAGAGAGAAATAGAGACAAGCAGAGTTAGAGAGGTAGCGATGGGTGATAGATGTACAAAAGATGGATTTTTGGAAAAAATTACAAAAACAAGTGAAGTGGAGCAGCTACGGCCTGTCATCTGTCTATAATAAAGGACGGAAGGGAGGAAGTGAGGAAGGAAGGAATGACAGTTTGATTTTCCTTGCAAGCCGTTCATCCCCATAGCAAGCCAGCACCTGATGGAAAGATGGCAGAAAATCAATAGTCCATGTGCGTAATGAAGTAATGACTCTGGATGTTTGAGTGTGTATGTGTGTGTGTGTGTGTGTGTGTGTGTGTGTGTGTGTGCATGATGTTCGATAATCATAAGTGTGTCTGTGTATCTGTGTGACTGTGTGTGTCCTCTCCCCAAGCAATCACACACAGCTTAAGCAAGTCCCAAGTGGCAGGGAGGCGCTTTAACTAACAACTTCATTACTGCAGCTACACCACACACAAACATGCAGGCGCACACACACGAACACACACACACACACACACACACAAACACACACAAACATGCAGGCACACACGCACACAAACACACACATAAATATGCAGGTGCACACCCACACAAACACACACACACACACACAAGCCCACTCTTGCACACACTCATACACACAAGCACACACTCGCACACGTACACACACACGGGATGGAGTGATTATGATGTCCAGACATTATCATGAGATTGTTTATTTAGGAACACATAAACTATATTCATATTACTTTTACTTTTACCCATGGGAAAGACCATTTTATGTGTTATCCGTTCAATTCCCTCCTAATCCTTTTCTTGTGTGCGTGTGTGTTTGCGCGCACGGGTCTGTGTGGGAGTTGATTCAAACACCCTCTAAGTGTTTTCAGGCTTTGCCAAGTTGTTCTGAGGCTGTGAAAACATTTCCAGTTCTGGGAGCACTAGGTGCAGACACACACACACACACACACACACACACACACACACATGCATGCATGACCATGGCTCACTCAACCAATTAGGTCATCAAGGGGCTTTCTCATCACAAAAACCGGCTCCCTGCCACATCTAAACGATAGGAGGCTAAAACATCCAAACACACACACACACACACACACACACACACACACATACAGACACACACACAATCACACACACACACACACACACACACACACACACACACACACAAACAGACAAACAGACCCACGTGCATGGCCCTTGCCCATTAAGGCTCCAAACACCAGAGACTCTGAGCTACAGAACACACACACACACGTATGCACACACACACACAGAGTTGTGCATCCCCACCCACACACACTATCAAACAACAAAAAACACACTCATCATTAGGGGGCCACTGATCAAAAAGAATGAAGCCCCCAGTAACTATCTACCAGAGGCAGAGGGGAGGTGTGTGTGTGTGGGGGGGGGGGGGGTGGGGGGGGTTTGGACAAAAGGGGCCCGTGGTAGCAGGGTGGTGGGTCGGTGGGGCAGTGGCGGTGGGCTCCATGGCGATGGCTCATCGGCACACACCAGCAGCCCCCTCTGTTTACTAGCGGCTAATTAATTCGCCACATATGCTGGGAACATCTGTCGCTAGTGACCTGCCGGGAGAGCAGAGGACGCACTGCTGCGACATACCCACCCTTATCCACCACACACACACACACTGCCCCCCCACTCTCATTAGCACACACACACACTCACGTATAGGAACACACACACTCACGTATGAACATACACCTGCAATCACGTATAACACAGACACACTCATGTAGGAACACACAACTTATCATAGGAACACACACACAAACATAAGAATGCACACACACACATTTATGAACACACACACTAACATAGGATCACACATACACACACAAACCAAACTCATGTACAAACACACATACTAAAATAGGAAAATACACATACACACACACACACACACACATTCACACACACACTGTTACCTATGGGAGTATGAGGTCCCAGATGTGCTGGTAGATATTGTCACCTGCATGGATCACATATCAAAGCAGGCCTACACATGCAATCAGGTCCAACAAACAGACATCTATTTGATCGAACTCCATCCCAGGAATAAGCACTTACAAATAAATATTAGGTGATAAGATTCCACTGTTCAGCCATTTGAATACAGAAAATTAGCATTAGATGTTACCCACACACCAATTCCATGCCTTTATCATACTTCGTGTTAGAAGTTTGGAAAATCCAATTAAAATGTATGGCATAGAAGATAATGCTGTTATAAACTAAATGTGGTTTGTGTATACAGCAGGTACAGGTGAGTTTCAAGCCCCCTGTGGTGATATAAATACAATTTCCTGCATTCTATGTACCCTACCTTTTATAAAGTACCACGCTATTTCCAAACACACTGTCCTTCATGCCGTGCTGTGTGTGTCAAAGCCAACCTTGCACAAAAAAAGAGAAAGAGAGAAAAAGTGTAGTTTTGCGAGTCCACAAACAGCAGCAACAGCAGAAAAACTCCCACCAGCCAATCAGATTCATTAACCTCCAGTATCCCACAATCCCCCTGGGGGACCTGCAGAGACAGAGACAAACTTCTCTACCCCTTGTGTCCTGCATCCCCCCACCCCACTCCCCAACCATTCTCTCCCCTAATTCCCCGACCTCTCCCTGCACATGCAACGTCAAAACCAATGTTCCTCTCTCGTATTTGCTCCTCCCACTAAGCATCAGCAGACCGTTTGCTCGCTACAGCAAACCCAGCCTCAACTGTCAGAGAAGTTTTGGAAAAACCTTTGGCCTCAGGAAGACACAAATACATGACGTCAAGCTAAATCCACACACCTCCCACTCAGGGGCTACATCAGCACTTAACTCAGACTCCAAACCTTAACCGACTCTGTTCATCTCAGAGGGAATGACACGAACTTGAACCCACTGGATGTGGGCACATTGGAACCTCTGTAATGTGGTTTCTATTGACATACTCCATCCGCCCTCCAAATACTCCATCCAGTCGATAAACCAGTCATTCAGTCTCCACAACCCCCTATCAAATAAGTAGTATCATAGCCCCTTCAGAGTTACCCGGTCAGTCAACCCACGGACCAGCAGAGTCAACCAGTCAGTCCACTGACCAGCAGAGTCAACCAGTCAGCCCACTGACCAGCAGAGTCAACCAGTCAGCCCACTGACCAGCAGAGTCAACCAGTCAACCCATGGACCAGCAGAGTCAACCATTAAACCCACTGACCAGCAGAGTCAACCATTCAACCCACTGACCATCAGAGTCAATCAGTCAACCCATGGACCAGCAGAGTCAACCAGTCAACCCACTGACCAGCAGAGTCAACCAGTCAGCCCACTGACCAGCAGAGTCAACCAGTCAACCCACGGACCAGCAGAGTCAACCAGTCAACCCATGGACCAGCAGAGTCAACCAGTCAACCCACTGACCAGCAGAGTCAACCAGTCAACCCATGGACCAGCAGAGTTAACCATTAAACCCACTGACCAGCAGAGTCAACCAGTCAGCCCACTGAACAGCAGAGTCAACCAGTCAACCCACTGACCAGCAGAGTCAACCAGTCAGCCCACTGACCAGCAGAGTCAACCAGTCAGCCGACTGACCAGCAGAGTCAACCAGTCAACCCACGGACCAGCAGAGTCAACCAGTCAGCCCACTGACCAGCAGAGTCAACCAGTCAACCCATGGACCAGCAGAGTCAACCATTAAACCCACTGACCAGCAGAGTCAATCAGTCAGCCCACTGACCAGCAGAGTCAACCAGTCAACCACGGAGTCATCGACCTGATCAACAAGACTAACAGCACCCCTGCCAGCCAGCGAACACCCCCCACCCCCACCCCCTACCCTCCCTCTTCTCTTCCAACCGCCCCCCCCCCCCCCCCCCCCCCCCCCCCCCCCCCACCTGTCCCTGCTAATTTGGTGAGGAATCAATTAAGGCGGTGTTTTGCGAGTTCTCCTTGCCTTCAGCTCATCTGCACCTCTCTAATGCAATTGTCCCGTGTGCTGCGTGCACCGCGGCATAATAAAGTGATAAGGCTAATCGGGTTGGCTGCTCCTCGCCTCTCCCCATACGCACACTACACTTATTCTATTAGATGTGTAATGAGATTCTGCACTCCATCAACATGATGCCACTGTGTGTGTGTGTGTGTGTGAGTGTGCGTGTGTGCGTGTATCTTCAACCATGTGTGTGTGTGTGTGTGTGTGTGCGTATTGGTGTGTGAATGCGCCTCTTTTCTTGCGCAGGATATTTGCTCCATTTACATTCTATCATTAGCTTGAAGCCAATGTGCCCTTGAGCCTCGCCGCTCCTGTCTCCCTCTCTCTCGCTCCCTCTCGGCTGCAAACACTTTGCTTGGGCAGCCAATGGTGGCGGTGCGCGCACGCACACATGCACACGCACCATACGCAAAGACCCCTACGCAAATAATGTCAGACATAAAGACACATTTATAGACACATTTTTACACACAAATTTAACTTGCAGAGCAAAGAGGAATGTCGATTTAGCTTAGTTAATTTATTTTCTCCAAATAATTCCATTTATCTATTCGTCCATCCATTATCCTATTCATCCATCCATCCACCTATTAGCCATCCATCCATCCATCCATCATCCACCCATCCATCCATCCATCTATCCATCCATCCATCATCCATCAATCATCCATCAATCATCCATCATCCACCCATCCATCCATCCATCAATCATCCATCAATCATCCACCCATCCATCATCCATTATCCATCATCCATCCATCCATCATCCACCCATCCATCATCCATCCATCCAACTCTCCACTCAATAGTCACACCTTACATATACACATACTCCCACCCCATATATATTAACCCAACCTCCCCCACCCCCTGTGTGTGTGTTTGTGTGTGTGTGTGTGATGTGTGTGCCTGGTCTGGGCATGTGTGTGTGTGATGGGTGGGTAGAGGTAGAGGACACAAGCCCTGTGATGTGTAGAACAGTTCTGGTCAATGGGCCAGATAATGAGTTGCCATAAACAGCAGCACTTGTGCACTGTCCAGCTCAGCTCATCGCCACAACTACCATATGTAATCAGCGTGTTGCTGGGCCGTGTCTTAATAGACTCCACTCCGCTGTTTTTCAAAGACCGAGTTGCATCCCCCCCCACCCTCTCCCTTACCCCACTCCCACCCCCCAAGGTGGTTCGTCACAGGGGGTCTAAGAAACAAATAAATGATAAATACATAAACAACGGAATCCAGATAGGAGAGAACAGTGCTCTGGCCTATGGAATTCAAGGACTCCATTCCAGATCAGCTGAATATAACACAAGAAAGGTGAATTCAGATTTGTATTAGAGTATAGAGTGTTTTAATGTTGAATTTGATATTTCTTTTCGGGGGGGGAATCCATAAACAATAAAACAATAACAATAATAAGTAGGAAACAGACTTGTGCATGCGCATGCACACATACAAACACACACACACACACACACACACACACACACACGTGCAGTCACATGGTGTCAAGCTATGTAAATCCTCATTAAGTCGTCTTGGGATAAAAAATGGTTCTCTCACATCCCTCTCTGCTCTCCATAAAGAGGAGATAGTCCGTTAAGCCAGCGACGCCAAATCTCTAATTATGACTTTATTTGAAGAAAACAAGGGCCACTTAATAAGCAAATGAGAGTGATAAAGACACAGGGAAAAAGTCACTTGAAATAAAAATGTGGACAACACAAGACTAGATTATACGGCAAACCCCTGCAGAGAGCAAGGGAGGGCAGGGGAGGGGAGGAGGGGGAGGGTAAATAAAACGAGAAATTATGAGGCTAAATACTCAAAGATGTAATTATGACCACCTTTGAATAGACAGAGATGAGTGGATTTGAGGAGGATTGTCTGACAGAAAAGCTATCTACTATTATTATTTTCTCCCTTCATCACATAGTCCTCCCCCCCTCTGTCTTTCTATATCTTACACACATATACATAAACACACACACACACACACGCACGCATGCACAGACAGACCCACACACACACATATGTGACATCAGACGTTCCCTCTGACTGAGTCGTCCAATGAGCTCCAGCTCCACTCTTAAATAACATATTTAACATTGAATTATCCTGAATCTGAAGTGAAAAAAAGAAAAGAATAGGCAGGAGGCATTAGAGTGCATTTACAAAACTTCAGTTAAACATTTTGTTCTAATAGGCAGGTCGGTGTCGCCAGTGCATTGCATAAACCTTCAGGCAGCCCACTCTGGAACATGATGGAGCCCCATCCACCAGATGAGTTCCCAACCTCAATTTCACACATTTTAACACACACCACCACCAGCGCTGACCGAGGTCTCTCTCTCTCTCTATTTGCTTCTGTTTTGTCTTAATAGCTCTCTCCCCCTCCCCTCCCCTCCCCTCCTCTCTCTCTCTCTCTCTCTCTCTCTCTCTCTCTCTCTCTCTCTCTTTCAAACAATTTTCCCAGGCTGGTTTCCGTCCCGCTACCACTCCCCTGTTCCAAATCTCTTTAGGTTTGTCTTGAGCTGCAGGATATGAAATTGACTTGTAAAGAGGAGACAAGTATACACAGAGGGCTTTGCCATTCAAGGTTGATTTCATTTTATTTGCGACTGGGGCTGTTCACTTGTTAAAGATATGAAGTTTGTGTGTATGTGTGTGTGTGTGTGTGCGCGTGTGTGTGTGTGTGTGCGCGCACGTTTGTGTATGTGTATGTGGGTGTTGTATGCATTTGCTCATTGTGTCTCTGCCATTCAGCCAGCTGTACATGTGTCACACAGCCTCTCATTCTATACGTGGTTATATTTGACATATGCTTAACGGGCGCCAGAGGGATAGCTCACAGCGCTATGCTCGTATGTATATTGTGTGTGTGAGTGTGTGTGTGAGAGAGAGACATAAAGGATCGGGGGCGCGGGGGGGGGGGGTCCCTTAGCAGCGTTCCCTACTCCTGTATCAATCCAATGAAGTTGTCTGCTTGACTCAGAATGACAGCTTCATTATCTTGTTTGAAAGTGGGACAAATGGAGGCTTGTGTGCAGGTGTGTCTGTGTGTCTGTGCGTGTGTAAAGCATAAAAAAGATATAATCCTTAGTCATGCATACTGCTGCAATGACCACATCCTGACTTCATAAAAAGTATTTGTTCTTTCTTTCGTTCTTCCTTCCATTCTAGCTTTCTCTTTCCTTCTTTTCTTTATTCTTGTTCTTTCCTTTTCCTTCTTTCATTATATTCTCTCTCCTCTCTCTTTCCTCCTCCTCCTCCTCCTCCTCCTCCTCCTCCTCCTCCTCCTCCTCCTCCTCCTCATGTCTTCTGTCTTCTGTGTTCCTCCATCTGTGTGAACTAGCTCCTCCAGGCCCTGCCTTTCACCCTCCCTGGTCCCAGTGCTCCCATCATGATGTCTCTCTCTCACTCTCTCTGTCTCTCTCTCACCTGTCCCACTCCCAGTGTGTGAGTGAGTGTGTGGTGTCCATTAGTTAGACTGAGTGTGTGTTGTGTGTGTGTGCATGTGTTTGTGTGTGTGTGCGTGTGTGTGTGTGTGTGTGTGTGTATGTGTGTGTGTTTGTGTGTGTTGTGTTTTAGCATGTTGACAGATGTGGTCGGTAAGTGATGATTCGGTCTAAATGTTGATCACAGGGAGATGTTCTGTTGTTCTGAAAAGAGGTAGGAACGCTTGTATGTGTGTATGTGTGTGTGTGTGGGGGGGGGGGGTGCGAGAGTCAGTGGCACACATCAAACAGTTGAAGCCTCTAACAGACGTGCTGACACCTTCCGTAACTGGGCGCCTTAGGGGGGTGAGACAGGTGTGCGCGCGTGTGAATGTGCATGAGTGTGTGTGTGTGTGTGTGTGTGTGTGTGTGCATGAATGTGTGTGTGTGTGAAAGGAGAACAGACGTAAGCCAACCCCCCTCCATCCCTTCCCATCTGCATCCTGACATCTGACAGTAGCTTCACACCAGGCCAGTGTGTTTGGAAAAGTAATGTATGTAAATGACCCCCCCATGAGGGGAGCGGTTGGGACACACACACACACACACACGCACACACACGGCATGCCCTCAGGGTTGAGGGGGTCTTGGCCCTGTCTGACTTCTGTGGGTCAGTCCCACACTTCCCTGACAGGGTCACACACCTTTCTTCTCACCATTAACCTGCAGTAAAATGCCAGTCAAACACTTGATATATATCCTGTTATATATATATATATATATATATATTTACAGTTATTTTATATATACATATATACTTCTGTGCGTGTGTGGGTCCGGGAAAAAGTGGCAGATATCAATGTGTGTGTGTGTGCGTGTCTATGTGTGTGTGCGTGTGTGTGTGTGTGTGTGTGTGTGTCTGTGTTTGTGTGTATCCTCTGGGCATTAGCTTTCATATTAGCAATATCACACACCATCTAACCTCCGCTCTCATTACCTGTCAGTCAAACGTGGTCTGTGTTCCCATTCGGCCAATGATACGTCCTCTCAGAGAGAAGTAACACCTAGTCACTAAACTCACCCTTCTCAGTGCAACGTCTGGCTGTTTGAACTCTCACTGCATACCTCTCTGTATCTCCACCCCCCCATCAAGTCCCACGCCCACTCTCACATTTTCTGCCCACACTTTTCTACTAACCAAAGCGAAAATGTCTGAATCTTGATTCAGTCACTGTCTGACCACGTCTGTTCTGTGGTTCGAGTGAGACCTGTCTTTATAGAGCGCTTTTGCCATGCCGTGCTGGGGCTGAAGAATACAAACGGTGGCGGTGATATTCACGCTGCTGCTGTTCACAGGCAGGGTTCGAGAGGCAGGGGAAATAAAGGCAGAGGAAAAAACAGTGACCTCCTCTTTCGTGACCACGAAAGAGGAGTGAACGAATAGTTTGTGGAGAAAATGAAGCGGGCACTTTTTATTTAAAAATAAAAAATACTCGACAGATACTAGATAGACGGATGGACGGACGGACAAACGAGACAGACAGACAGTGAGATAGACAGATGTATAGATACCACTTAGATAGTTAGAGAGAGGAAGTGAATGTATTTAATCAACTCAAGAAGTCAATATCTTTTGTTGATATAAAAGTTCTGGAAAACAACTGAGTAGTTTTAATTTGAAAGTTTTCTTACGGTGTGTTATCAGGGCAATGTCATGCATGTTAAGGTGTTGTGTGTGTATCTCTTTGTGTGTGTGTGTGAGTGTGTGTGTGTATGTGTATGTTTGTGTGTGTAACCCCCCTTCACCAGCGCTAGTAAGTAAGCAGCAGCTGTCTTAGCTCATTTGCATATACTCTCCTCCCACTAATGGAATTAGCCACTAAGTTTCCTGAGGTGAGGCAACATGCACGCTACACACACGCATGCACCTATAGCTGTGTGTGTGTGGTAATATTTTTAGAGTAGGGGGTGTCTTTGTTGGGTTGAGGGGGTTGGAGATGGGTGTGTGTGTGTGTGTGGGAGGGGGGAGAGGGGGGTTGCGAAGGTCAGTGAAAAGACGCCAAGATTGCTTCTCAGCCAAAATACACTCCTCCGCGGTGATTAGAAACAAAGAGAGATAATTGTCAATAAATCCTCCATCAGCCCGTCCCCCTCACTCACAGACCACCACACCCAGGAAGTCAACATTGCTCCATACGGTCAGTCAGGCAGTGAGACCCACCATTAGCCAACCAAACGGTCAGTCAGGCATTGAGACCCACACATCAGCCAACCAGCAGGAATCAGCCAACCATCCAAGTTTCACTGCAAACCAGAATCAGAATCAGAGTCACCCAGGCCTGCCATATTCAGGAGCAGTTTGCCAAAAAGATTCAGAAAACATCTCCATCCAAGCAAACGGGCTAGGAAGTGCTGAAGTGCTATTACTTGCATATTTCACTAGTTATTTTACCAGATACCTTCACCTAGAAGAGTGAAAGTTACTGACTGAGTTCCCATTGTAAAAGTAACACACAAAAGGGATGTCTGATAGACAGTAAACAGGGGTATAGTCAATACTGTTTCATTTCTTACAGCTGCGAAGCAACAAGAAGCCCTTCCCAGACTGACAGAGAGGTGAGCTATCATAGAGGTGAGATATCCATGTCCCAGCATGCACTAGGTTGACATAGTCTTGTTTTCAGATGTCATTGATTAACAGAGTTAGGCTTCTTGCTTAAGGATGCCTACAGGTAGACTACCGCCATTGGGCTTCAAACACAGAGCCCTTTGGCTGGATGTCAAACCCCAAACCACAGGATTATCTTACCCAATTGATTCCATAAATACATTAAATGAATGTTGATTGTGTTGATAAACCATGTATTTATATTAAATAATCATTCAGAATTATACTATTATTATCATTACGATAGATAGCAGGAATCTCTGAATGTCACATAAGAGTATACTTGTATGGGCGACATGTGCAGATGCAATGGCGCTTTCCACCAAACTGGCACACCCCACACTCCTCAGGACCTTGACAAAGTTCCTCACACCCCCAGATGTCTCTCCTCTTCCTCTCCGTCTCTCAGAAGCATCAGTACTCTTTGTTTCTCTTCCTCTCCTCTTTGTCAGCAGCTTCTCTCCATCGATATGCGGCCGTCAGTCATCCTGGTGACAATTGGCAGCTGTCGATACAGCGTGGAGGGGCTGCCGGTCTGCTGTATGGGCTTCACCCCCTGGACCTCTATCAGCTGCCAATACACACACACACACACACACGCAGGCATGCAGGCACACACGCACAGACACACATATACACACACGGACGCGCTCACACACACACACACACACACATATACACATACACACAGACACACACACGCATGCATGCACATATTCACCATCAACATTCATGCACATCGATTATTACACAAGCTAACTTGCCATTCTATGGCCAAATGCACAGACAATCAAATATACAAACACACACACATACACACGCACACACACCTTGATCATCGCACTTCACCATCGCTGACACAGGGAGATTTTTGAATGGGGAGTTGAGAACATTGTATGCGTGCGTGTGCGTGCATGTATTTGAAGTGATATCAGATTAGAGGTGGGACAAAGACTCACCTCTTGACTATTCAATAGTAGGTGAAGCATACACATACACACACACAGTCACATGCATGCACACTCACACACACACACACACACACACACACACACACACACACACACACACACACACACACACACACAGCAGTGAAGGTCTTTGAGACATCATGCCAGGTGCTGGATGTCTCCCCCTGCTGGAGACCTGGGAGACCTTTTGGCCAGAGTCACGCTGTACTACATTTCCCCATATCGCCTCATCCTGTACATCATTCTCCTTAACCCCCGATTCTGATGTAACGCAATCTGTATCAACTTCTAATCAGTCTCCTGTCCCCTCATCAATCTCATCCCTCCCTCGCTTCCCTTTGCATTCTTTTGTTCTTACTCATCGCTGTCACCGTCATTAACGGCATCGGGATTGACAGAACCCTTCAGAACCACAATCAGGGAGCAGTTGACAGCACAGCCGCTTACCAGCCTCCACCACTCATCTCTCTCTCTCTCTCTCTCTCTCTCTGGTGTGAGAAATGTGATTACAAATGAGTGCAAGTGAAAGAGAGCGAGAGAGAGACTAAGAATATGTAAAAGAGAGAGAGAGAGTGTGTGATAGAGAGAGAGAAAGAGAGAGTGCGTGATAGAGATTGAGAGAGAGAGACAGAGAGGAAGAGAGGGATAGAGAATGAGAGAGAAAGAGAGTGATGAAGAGAGAGAGAATGAGAGAGTGATGGAGAGAGTGCTAGAGAATGAGAGAGAAAGAGAGTGAGAGTGATGGAGAGAGTGCTAGAGAATGAGAGAGACAGAGAGAGAGTGATGAAGAGAGAGTGCTACAGAATGAGAGAGAGAAAGAGAGAGTGATGGAGAGTGCTAGAGAATGAGAGATAGAGAGAGAGTGCTGGAGAGAGTGCCAGAGAATGAGAGAGACAGAGACAGAGAGAGAGAGAGAGAGAGAGAGAGAGAGAGAGAGAGAGATAGAGC
>JACYXH010000659.1:7095000-7107500 GCA_026745465.1 Lota lota
ACACATACACACACACACACACACACAAACCTACACGAGCAAACACACACACATACATACACACACACACACACCTCTAAGTGCTCACATCGCTACACGAGCATTCACACATACATACTCAGACAGACAAACAGACACACACACACAAACAAAACACTTGCACTTGTACATAGATATACACGCATAAAATCTGCAAATTACAAAATATTGTGATTGAATAATCAAAAAAAAGTATAAAAACCCACAAACACAATGAAACCTAAATATGTCACATATCCACATGGAAAAAATCACAGTCAGCTGTCCAATATTAATAGCAGGTTCTAAGTCTTTTTAATCAGTGGCCTAGATGTGTGGGCACGTGAAGTGAGCCGGGACAACCTGTTCTCTACGCTGCTCCTGTGTGTGATCCCTGCCATCACCCACAAGGATTTGCAGCGTTTCTGACCAAAGACCTTGTGAAACTCAAGCTGTCCACCGGGGAACAGAGAAATATAGAGTGTGTGAAAGAAAGTTAAAGAGGCAGAAAGAAAGTATAGAAGAACGCAGGGGAAAACAATATAGGAAAGAGGTGGAGGAGGTAATAATAGTTTTCATTAGGAAAAACAGTGAGATAATTAAGAGAAAATGCAGGTAGGTTGGGGAGAGAAGGGAATTAAAGAGAGAGAGAGAGTGAGAGAGAGAGAGAGAGAGAGAGAGAGGGGAGAGAGAGAGAGAGAGAAGTGAGAGAGAGAGGGAGAGAGAGGGAGAGAGTGAAGTGAGAGTGAAGTGAGAGATAGAAAGAGAGAGAGGGAGAGAGATTTATAAAGGGGTCTAAAGTTTTGATGAAGGACAAACTAATGTCAGGGACTGGGGCAGTTCTGGGGCAGTCCTTCTCTCCGGCTACCACATGCGATCCTGCCTGTCACTCACACTCCATCGCCATGACAATCATCACCGTGCAGAAGCCTGGGGGCGGGGACAAGCCTGTCCTTGTAACAAACAGAACCCCCCCCCATGATCTGACGTCAACTACTGAGAATCACAAACACATACACACACAGACACGCTCACTCTCTCCCACACGGACATGGACACATATACATATGATATATTCCCTCCCCAATGTTGAAATGAGCTACTCGGACTGATTTATATTTATTTAAAAACCTTATCCACACTGACAGATATCATAAACACACTATATAGAATGAATGTGAACAAAAAAATCACTGTGTAAAGGTAAAAGCCAGAGCGTTGGTTCTCAATGGAAAACAAGAATCCAAAAACACTTACGTGGTATGACTGTTTTGATAGAGAGAGAGGGATAGAGAGACAGAGATAGCGATAGAGAAGGACAGAGACACAGATAATTATAGATAGAGAAAGAGAGAGAAAGAGAGATAGAGAGAGAGGGAAAGAGAGAGAGAGAGAGCGGGAGGGAGCAAGAGATGGCCAGAGGGGTAGGGAGCAGGGTATGTCACGCTGAGAGAAAGATGGCAGACAAGATGATGATACCAGCCGTGTGTGACAGGTCTCTCTCCCTCTCTCTCTTTCTCTCTCTCTGTAATTCACAAATACACACACACACACACACACACACACACACACACACACACACACACACACACACATATGAACAACATCCTGAAAAGCCCCTCTAACTTGACCCAGACCACCCTCCAGAGCTGTGAAAGCTGGGACAGACAGAGAGAGAGAGAGACCCGGGGAGACTCCTTTTCACTGGGGGCACATGTGTGTGTGGTTGTGTGTGTGGTTGTGTGTGTGTGTGTGTGTGTGTTGCGTTGTTGGGTGGGCGCAAGGGTTAAAGTGTCATATCAATTTGTGGCTGTGCAATTTCTAGAAGAGGCTAACCCCACTGCCATTGTAGCTTAGCACAGTGTAGCGCTGCATCGTAGCAGACAGAAAGACACACACACACACACACACACACACACACACATACATACACAGGGGCAAGGTTTCCCCTAAGCCACCCCTTGCAATTACAGAATTGATACAGCTTTAATTTTCTTATATTTATAAAAATGCACACATACATATATATACTTAGAATGCATGATACAACCACCTACAATACACTTCATACAATGTTGTTTTCATGATGGTATATATATATATATATATATATATATATATATATGGTATAACATTCATATGTTTTAGTTAGCCATCACTAATATTGATAATAAAGTGTAACACAAAAATGAATAATAGAGCATCATATCGCTAGTACACAGATTTACTTAATTTATCATTTCTATATTTAAATAAATATTTTATCATAATACTTTCTGAAACCTGTATATTACTGCTGAAATGCCAATAATAAATGCTAAGTACATAGTGTGTGTGTGTGTGTGTGTGTATACAAAACAAACACACACACACACACACACACACACACACACTGCTTCAGAGCTGAATGTCATTCCGTGTAAATCTATTAACATCATATGTGTATTTTTTCGAATGGGTCTGCATGTTGCCTCTGAGCCCAAGGTGCCAGTGGTCAACAGAGCAGGGGTTGTCGGTTAGAAACCCCTCGGGGTGACCTGGCCGGGGCCCCCCAGACCACTTTCACCACTTGTCTCCATTACCTGGTTCCCACATATCATTATGCTCTCAGGGGACACAGCATCATTCCACCAACCATTTACCACATTTTACACACTCCCTGTGCTCCTCACTCCTCACTCCTCTCCCCCACCCCTCCATCTCTCCTCTTCTCCGCTCTCTCCTCCACCCCTCTCTTCCCTCTACTCCTACTCTTCTCTCCTCTGCTCCTCCCTCCCGCCTGCATGGTGTCCAATGAAAGAAAGACAGCAGGGAGAGAAAATATGAGATTGATTTATTTGCTTGAGTGTTCTTCGGAATGGAGTACGCTCCCTCTCTTCTGTTCCTTGATCCCTCGCTCGCTCTCTCCCTCTCTGTCTCTGTCTCTCTCTCTCTCTCCCTCTCTCTCTCTTTCTCACTCTCTCTCTCTGCAAACTGAAACCAATTAGCGAACAGAGCACTTGTAGCGGGGAATGTAGGGCAAGCTAGGAGTAATAAAAAAGTATTGACTTTTCTGTGACTGTACGCGGCGTGAAAGGGGTGCCGCGGCCTTGTCCGACATGAAAGGAGCTCCATTAATTTCACTTATTTCACCCAGGCCTCTGTCAGGAGGCCCTAATGCGTCCCGGCCACACTCCTCACACCCAGGCACGCCGACGGCCACAGCAGCCCCCCGGCTGGGGCCCTGCCTGGCAAATTAGTTTACATTATATATCAGAGTGAGCGAGGTGGGTAGAAGGGAGGGAGGGAGGGAGGGAGGGAGGGAGGGAGGGAGGGAGGGAGGGAGGGAGGGAGGGAGGGAGGGAGGGAGATGTTGGCGAAAGAAAGGAGTAATTTCTAATACCCCTGGTTGAGGAGTGAAGTGAGGCCTCTCATACATGGCTAATTCAGCTTCAACCTTTCCCTCTTCCTCCTCCTCCTCCTCTTCCTCTCCTACTGCTGCAGCACCCGCATGAGTCACAACCACACAGGGTTGTAGGACGCGGCTCTGGGGATGAGGGTTAACAATTAGGCTGCATGATGTGTCTGCATGAAGGAGGTGAAGGAGGTGAAGGAGAGCTAGGAGCAGCTGGGTTGAGGACACCAAGGACTGACGGTCATTGTGCATTAAACCCTTGTTAGAAATAATTCTGCTCTTTCATGACTAAAAAACCATGACAAAACATTGAAACTATGGTTTCAGGATCAGTATAGTTTGGGGGTTACAATGAGTCTTATTAGAGCAAAGGACCTGTGAGTTGCAGAACCTCATTTGGAAAAGCTCTAAACTTCATTGATCAAATGTCCATATAATTGAAAAAACACAAAGCTTTGCTTCAGTCCTGCAGCCTAAACTGTACTTTTCCTGATATTAGTACTAGTTTGATTACATGGGTAAATACATATCACTAATCTAAACCTAACTGCTCTCATCTGGGTCGGGGATCTGAAAAATCAGGAGCTTTCCTATTATTTAAATGCTTGTTTGTGTGTGTGTGTGTGTGTGTGTGTGTGTGTGTGTGCGTTTGAGTTTATAGATGGTTGATTGCACATCCTGTGTGGGTGTACATTTGTCTGTGTGCGTGCCTTGGTGGCTATATGAATGTGTGCATACATGCATGCATGTGTGTGTGTGTGTGTTCATCTAAGCATAAGAGTAAGAGGCTATCTGCAGACAAAAACTAATCACAGTGCTTGCGATAAGAAAGGAGCCTTTATGGTGTATGGTAATCACCCCCTCAGCCCCCATCCGATCGCTCGGCCACCCCCCCCCCCCCTCCCCCATGCATAATCAACAGGACTTATTCACATGATTGATGAAATATGCATTCTGTGAAATCTGAGCTGCTTTTGTTATCATCCTGCTACCCCCCTCCCCCGCACACACACAAACATGCATGCATCGAGTGTCCACTCTTTTGCTCGTTCTATCTCACTCCTCTCTCCAAATCTATGTCTTTCTTGTCTTTTTCGTCTCTCTCTCGCTGTCTCTCTCTTGCTCTCTCTCTCTCTCAATTGCTCTCTCTCCTTTTTATTTTTATACTGGGCACAGTTGTGGGAACCACACATGGCAACAGGAAATTACACACAGTGAGTGGTCCCCCTTGAACATGTGGATAAAAACAACCTCACACGCACAAACACACACACCCACACACATATACCAACACTGTGTTCATATAAGGCGATCATGTATGAGATATATATGAGAACGGCGACATCTTCTGAAGAGAGAAACGAAGAAAGGAGAGAGAGAGGGGAAAAGAGAATAAAACAGAAGGGCAGCTGGAGAAACATTCGTTGTAATTTCCCTCGGACGGAAGTGTTGGACTGGATTAGAGAAGGATCTAAGATGATGGATAGAACAGAGGGAGAGAGATGGAGAGGTAGTGAGAGAGAGACAGAGACATAGTGAGAGAGAAAGAGTGAGAGAGAAAGAGACACACACAAAACTGAGAGAGAGAGAGAAGGGGAGAGACAGACAGAGACAGATAGACAGAGAGAGACAGAGAGAGCAGATGGACACTAGCTAGGTGTGTGCTGGAGAAGATATGGTCGAGAGGTAGAGGTAGAGGAGGAAAAGAGGTGGAGAAGCGGAAGAAGCAAAAGCCATGGCCACGGGTGATATGACTGTATGTAGGGTATGAACGCGTGGGCCGGAGCCGGACTGGGGGAGTGTGTGTGTGTGGGGGGGAGGGGGCGGTGCAGGAGGAGGAGGAGGAGCAGGGAGGGAGGGGGGGGGGGGGGGCTTCGATGAGGGTGAGATTAAGACTGTAGCCCGGGCTGGTGAATTAGGGCCCCGAGCCTCAGGGTGCTATTACACATCCATAATGAGAAAGAGAGAAGGGGTAGCGGTGACGGTGGTGGTGGTAGTGGTCCTCAGTACCTCTGCACACCTTAGATTAAATATGCACAATTCCCATGCAAAGCGTGCCAGTAGTGGTGGGCCTGGGGTCGGTGTCTAATCCCCCGCGCTATAGGGCTGTTTCAGCCAGGGTTAACATGCTCATCAGTCAACACAGGCTGCTTAGCATGGGACAGCAAGGCCATTTGCAGCTTTAAGTGTTTGTGATTGCCTTACCCCCCCCCCCCCCCTCAAGAAAGCGAATGAGCAGATAGGGCAGTATCTCATTCACAAACGTACGCACACACACACATTCACACATACACACACTCACGCACACACACACACACACACACACACACACACACTCATGCACGTACATGCGCGCACACAGACAAAAATACACTTGCACGCATGCACACACATACACACACACAAGCACACACACTCATACAGAAACATAGGAATGAGGCTTTAAATAACACGGATGACTTTAGGGGTATGCACAACATTTTGCAATCACCCACACAGAACGGCAGGACAGCGCCCACCCTCCGTTATTCATTATTGTGTTATTGTATTCCCATCCAGGCGGACACACAGATGGATGGACAGACAGATACAGTGACAGACGGAGATGCATATCGTTACCTGAAAGCAAGTACAATTGTGATGCAAAAACGAAGGGACTTAATTGAACAGTTTTTTGCCCAGTGAAGATGTGTATAATATATACATATATCCTGTCCACTACATCCTGTATGTCTGTCCACACTTTAGCTTCATCTGCATTCCACAGCCAATCTTAAATTCTATCACCAACTGTCTCTGCTGATGTACGAGAAAACACGCTCTTCAATGTGGCACGGTGTGTGTATGTGTGTGTGTGTGTGTGCGCGTGTGTGTGTGTGTATGTGTGTGTGTGTGTGTGTGTGCGCGCGCGCGCGCGTGTGTGTGTATGTGTATGTGTGTAATCTGTTATCACAGAAGCACGCAAAGGTAGACAGACAAGTAGACACACAGACAGACCAAAACTACAGAAAACACACACAGAAAAGAATGTGCAGCTAATTGAGTGTAAGAAAAATGTAACAAGAAAATACGCTGACAGTGGTAGGAAAAGACAAGAAGTGATGGACAAAGAGAGTGGGCAAACAATTAAGACAGCCACTGGCGAAGAAAGAATGAGAGAGAGAGAGAGAGAGAGAGAGAGTGATAGTTCTAGAGGTATGCAGTGATCCAACAACAATACATAGGGTATGGTTCAGTAGAGCATATCCACTCTGGGACAGCCAGTCTATTAAAGCACATCCCAATACAGCCTTCCTGCCTGCCTGCTCCTACCTGCTTAGAGATAGTTCCCTCTTGGAGGAAAGGAAATCTACCGGAATATACCTCAGAAATGTTTCACATTCAAACTGTCAAAATGAACTCATCACATGTCAAGGTTCTATGCTTTTTCTTCCCCCACAGTCCAATGCGGTACATGCTTTATATTTTAAATTGAGTATTGTTTTCATTAAACGGTGGGGGTAATAAGAAGGCTTTTTTCCCCCAGTGTTTACTGTCTTTATATGTCTTTGAAATTGAGGAGTGGACACTGATGCAATGAGCCATCAAATATAATTCCATTGTGCTAGGTTTAGACTTTGTGTGGTCATGTGATCATGTGGTTTTTCCGCACATTTTTAGATACCTAATAAAGGTCTTTAAAGTGGTCGTTTTCTTTCAGACAACATATATAAGTTCTTCTTGACTTTAAATAAACAAATATGTCCATCTGTTTCATCAAGGAGAGGCTTTTTTTTTTTTAAACCATTGACAATGATTTCAAAATGGCCCTGTAATGGAAGCAAAGTGTACAGTTAATTGATAAAGCTAAGGGCCATGGAAGGAGAGACTGTGGCAAGGGGAATGTTTTATGGCTGTGCAAATGAAGGGGCCGCAGAGTTTTATACACGCCGTAAAATGGTTATGGAGAATTAGCCCTCTATCGCACTCTCTAACTCTCACTCAGCACACCACTAATGCAGCGGAGCACAGGATGGATCAATGAAATAACCGGACAGCATTAAACACAATGTCACATTCATATTTACACCATGACGCAGGTGGGGCATTCTGGGATGTCCTTACAACGCGCACTACAGCCAGAGAGCACACACGCACCCTCCACCCATATATTTTTGTTTACAAGACAGTTATGTGTCTCTAACTGCAGTCACTTGTTTGTCCTGCCTGTGTAGATCCACCATTGCCTAATTAAATGTTAGTATCATGGACTCATAATCATCTGAATGGATTATGATGCTGAAATGGTTGAGCGCACTGGACGAACAAGAGCGATGGGATATTTGTGCGGTTTTTAACATATGACCATTTGTATAAATGTGTGTGTGTGTGTGAGTGTGTGTGTGTGTCTGTGTTTGTGGGTGTGTTTGTGTGTGTGTGTGTGTTCTAATTTCCAACACCTAAGGCCTTTCAGTCACCATATAATAATAACAATAAACCAACACTGATGAATGGGTCAAAGGCTAAATTAGTCTGTGTGTTTTGTGTGCTCTCTGTGCTCTCTTTGTCCGTGTGTGTGTGTGTCGTGCTTATTTCTATCTATGCTTGTGCATATGTTACGTCGAAACAGGATCCAGGAAAATTAATTTATTATTATTATTATTAATGGATAGAGGGAGACAAAAAATACATTTTTGTGCAAATATTGTGTGTGTGTGCGTGCAGGTGTGCATGCGTACGTGCATAAGTGTGCGTGTGTGTGCACATGTGTGTGTTTGCGTGCAAGCATGCATGCCTACGTGTGTGTGTGTGTATGAGTGTGTGTGTAAGCGCACACATGTGTGTTCATGCACGTTTGTGCGCGTGTGTGTGTGTGTGTTGTGTGTGTGTGTGTTATAGAGAGTTGAATATTATTAAGTTGTGATGCACATCAGTCTAATGCAAGAGGAAGGAAGAGCTCGGAGCACACAGACAGGGCCACTCACTGCAGTGTACTGGATTAGCACCGCGCCTCCTAATGAGGCAGGCTGTATGGTTATGGGCACCACCGTGGGGGACACGAACACAAGGGCTTTAGCGCAGTATTTACATCTCTTTCAAATGGTCAACTGGTGCATCTGAGACCGTAACAAATGATCGCTTGAATAGTCTGCAGATGAAAATCCCCAGAGCTAGGTCAGCCTTAATTGTCTTACTAAAATCTAAATAACAACACAAATAAGCCATCTTAAGAGAAATGTTCACATGCAGAATGAGTGTGATCACCTGCTGTGGTAAATATGAGGGCTGATGATGGGCTGATTTATGTTGTAAATTAGTAATTAGTTGGGCATCTCTACGAGGCATCTCAAGTAGTTGCGTTCTATTACTAGGCATCATTCTATTTAATCATTTGTCTGGCTGATCAGGTTGAAAAGGAGGTCCCAGAGAGATCACTGGTGGACAGATTGTACTCTGTTAAATGATGCTCACTAATTGTATCATGTCATGTGTTGGACAGTCAGCTAGGTGTTTGAGATGTTCCACCTTGTGTAATAAACCTAAGATAAGTCTACCATCCAATCAGCTTTACATCCTGATTTTGGTAAAGAAATCTCCAAAAGTATGTCAGTGCAGTTTGAATATTGCTGATAATGCCATATCAACCAGCGATAAAAGAGACAGTTGGTAGTTAAGAGACAGACTTTAAGTTGAGATCTGATGCGAGCTAGGGCACAGCAGGGAAAATCATGTGTGTGTGTATGTGTGTGTGTATGTGTGTGTGTGTGTGGGCTGTCAAACGGCGCTGCTTTGATACGTTGCCTTGCTGTGGCACAGATGGCACAGGTAAGAAAAATGAAAAAAAGGGGGAGAAATAAAAGGCAATGAACTGCATGTGAGGAACGGAGCCTCCGTGCACTGGCAGGCCTATAGTACTGTGCACACCGCTGAGAGCAGTGTTGGTCAAGCAGTGAACCAGGCATCCAGACCTGGAACCAGGCAGAGTCAGAGAGGCTCTGGGCCAAAGAGAGGGGCTGAGGCTATGGCTGGTGGTGATGATGACAACACAACACAGCTAACATGCTAATGTGGACCGGGGTGGTTGGGGGGGTCAGGACATAATTAGCCATGCTCCACAATTCTGCTGGATTATGAGGCTGGCGGGCGGTGAGGTTGGTGGCACGGCGACGCTGATGATGAGTAGCAGGGCTGAGCTGTCCACTCCATTGGCCTCTGAGCCGTGACAAGAGGCTCCGCTGGCTTATGCTTTAGCTGGGGGTGATGCCAGCGATAGGTCTAACACACTAATTACCAGGGAGGGAGAGAGAGAGAGAGAGAGAGAGAGGTAGTAAACTGACATCCAGAGAGATAAATAGAGAGACACAGCCAGAGAGACGGATGAGGGCTGCCAGAATTCTGACGTGCCACGATTGACATCAGTCTGACATGGCATGGGCGGGGGACAATCGGGATTATCTTCATCATCATCATCATCATCATCATCATCATCATCATCATCATCATCATCATCATCATCAACGTAACAAGCACTGTTACTCCAGGAAGCAAGTGGCAAGTAGGAGGCTGTCACTCTGCAGCACTCATCAAGATAACACTGGGCAGACACACACATACACACACCACACAAACACACACGAACACCCGCACACACACATACGCACGCGCAAACACACACACACACACACACACACACATACACACACACACCCACATGCATGCGCACGCACAGAAACACACACACATACACGCACACAAAGTGCCACAGAGGCCACACTTATCAAAACTACACTTCATTTCGGCTCCTTCCCTCAGAAGCATGTGCTGTCAGCTGCAGGGGCTGGAGCGGTAGCCCCTCGCTACATCCCCACCCCCTCCTTATTTATCTCCCTCTCCCGGGGCCCAGGAAGCGGGCTCCCCTGCCAGCGCTCTCCTGTTCTTCCCCTTGTTCCCCTTTCTCTCCCTGTCGTTTTGCTACTCCTTTCCGGGCAATTGGGTCTGGGTGGCAGTCGAGAGGGGCGGGTATGGGGGGGGGGGGTTGGCTGAAGAAAGTGGGGGCTGCTGCTGGGAACATTGCATGTGTGTATGTGTGTGTGTGTGTGTGTGTGAGTGTGTGTGTGCGTGCATGCTCGGAAGTGAGCTAATAAAGGACGGTGATCCATGAAAGGCCTTGAGCAAAGACACAGTCAATTACCTAATGCCTGGACCATACCGCAGGGCCCATGCATACACACTGACACACACACACACACACACCTAATTTACGTATACATGAAGAGAGGGCAGTAGAGGGCTTGAGTGGGAATTGCCTCTGTATGTATGTGAGCAAGTGTGTGGGTGGGTGTGCATATACGTGTGATGAAGACCGCCGATTTATTAAATTGCTGTCACTTTTGACAAATTTGTACAGCTAAAGTTGGAGAGGTTGGTGCACACACCTCCTTTTTTTCTTTGTCTTGTCAAGGAGATAAGAGAGCATTGGTCTGCATGCATGTATGTATGTTTTTACCGTGTGTCTGCAGAAATACCAGCATTCTTTAGGCCACAGATTCTTCACAGCTGGACAGCTATAGGAGAGAGTGGGAGTCTGGCAACAAAGACTTAATTGAGGTAGCTAGTGTGTGTGTGTGTGTGTGTGTGTGTGTGTGTGTGTGTGTGTGTGTGGATGCTGCGTAGTCTACCTGCTGTTCCTTGAGGCGGTGAGTGTCCTCCTCTCTGAAGTGCTTTGTGCCGTAGCTTAATGGATGGGTGGAGGCGCTGCTGTGGAGCAGCCGTTCGTACTTCCTGCTTCTTTGGTGGGCTTTGGCGAAAGGCAGGAACCTGAGACAGGGCCAAAGGTGGCGGGTAGGGATTCAAATTAGCGAGGCGATAAATAAAACATCACGCGTCAACATATGTGTGTCGTGTCCGTTGGAATATGTGATGTATTCTGGGGCTGGAGACCCAATCACAGTAAACGTTTTAGATATACAATTCGAACAAGAATGTGGTTTATTTATGAAATATAATAATGATGACAACATCAAAATGACCAATACAACTATTAACAATGATAACAGTAATGCTACCATGATCCTATGGCACATTAAATCTATTTGTAAAAAAGAAATATATATATACAGAGGAAGATATGTAGAGAAATAGAGAGAGAGAGGAATGTACGAGAGAGAGAGAGAGAGAGGGAGAGAGAGAGCATAGTTGAGCATATAGAGCATAGTTTTGCCTTAAGACAAATCGCTGCAATTAATTACACTTGATTTTCTAAATTACACCCAAGACCCCGCCTCAGGATGTAACTCTGAATGGTTTTGTGGAGTACACACGTGTGTGTGTGTGTGTATGTGTGTATGTGTGTGGGGGGCGGGGGGGGGTTAACTGGACCACATGGTGGTTCCTTCTATTTCCTTTCTTTTAATTTATTTCATTAAACGAAATAATGTGGGTGATTAAACAAAGGGTTAATGGCTGTTCCTCTCAGTCTCAAGTCTCAGTCTCAGTCTCAGTCTCAAGGGAATTTCAAGTGTTTTTTTTGTCTGTTTGTAGACATACGTTTAAAGAAAAATGTGTTACATGGTTTGCCTTGACTGTTTAGCATACACAAAACATACACACACGCACACACACCCTCCTGCTTAAAAGCAATGCCTTATAAAGAAGACTGAACAGATTGCGAAACCATTGAAAGTAAATACAGCCAGAATCTGTCTTAAAAGAAAAAATAATATCCTGGCAAAAAAAACATTAGCCTTCACATTAAAGACGCTTCCAATCGGTACTCAATGGTGCTTAAACGTACATGTGTGACGAACGTACACACACGCCTACTCTTGCATGGATATGTGAGTGTAAGCCGACATACGTTAATGGGTGGTTAAGTATGCATTTAAGCAGTTCCGTGAGCAAACCTGACATTTTGGTCATGTGCTTTTCTAGAATGTGTTGAGGATGTTTTCTATATAATGGAATTGAGACAGTGGGAGATATTTGCAACCTCCCATACCTGCTTACTGCTGCCATCAAAAAACTGATTGTTTCACTGCATGTAAAAGTAGGTTTCTATGGGTTTTTACAGGTGGACGGGTGTGTGTGTGCGTGTGTGTGTGTGTGTGTG